>CM039721.1:72026081-72068063 GCA_022539455.1 Dendrobium nobile | reverse complement strand
CGAGACTAAATGGTCAATCAAGGGACTAAAACATTTAAAGTTTTGAAGCATTAATTAGATGACCGAATGATATCCAATATGGCGTGCTTATAGTGAATTGAGTGATTGACAAAACCAATGCAAGAGCCCAAGATTGCTTAATTCTTGCATCAATAAAGCCTAAATGCAATACTCATAATCTTTAAACAAATGAAATATTGAGGAACTTAAGCTAATAGGTAAAGGCCATAATGTGCTTTTTGACTTTTGCTTAATCATAATAAAAGAAATTAAGGCTTCGTTTGGGACGACTTTTTTATTACTTTTTAAAATGAAGTTTTAGTACAAAAATTTTAATTTTTTTTATTAAAACTCTATTTTAAGAAGCAATAAAAAAGTCGTCCTAAACAAAACCTAAGACTCGTGGGAGGTAGTTAATTTAATTTATAAAGTCTATTATTTTGTCCTATGGATACGAAAATCCGGGTTGGGGTGTCAATATTTGACACGATACGAAAACCCGACCCGGAAAATCCGGGTTGGACCCGACCCGTTTTTTAGGGTTCGGGTTCGCAGATTCGACCCGTTTTTTCAAACCCGTTTATTTTTTTGGACATTGACTTTCTTTTACACTTCTATGTGCTTGAATTAAGTATTGATATACCATATGAAACATTGATCCAAGCTATACATATCGGACTGCACTTTTATATCATCCACAAGAAGAGATGATGCTCTTAACGCCTCTGCTCATAAATAATATTAATTTATATAAGAACATATATATCCTCTCATAAAGATAAATATTTCAACATTTTTTTTTAATTTTCTAGAACATAAGAAAGTGAATAAATGAGATCATACAGTAAGTTATGACCACATATTTGTCATAATTATAATGTATAATTCAAAAGTAGAGTTTTTGAATAATAAAACATCATGCTCGATCTTTATCAATGATGTGTCACATCTCTTATTCATGTCCCATCTAAATTCTCACATTCATATTTGTGCATCAACATCCTCTCTCTCTCTCTCTCTCTCTCTCTCTCTATCTCTCTCTCTCTATCTCTATCTCTATCTCTCTCATATCTAGATTTACAATCCTATTATAATTATTTTAATGAAGTATATGACAAACTTAGTGTGTGATTTAAATGCTATTTTGGACATAAGACAATAATATATGGCTGAACCAACTTATAATGATCATAAGAATTTCAGGGCACATGTGATGTACCATGGCAGGTTTAGCTGTCTCCTTGATGATTCTTTTGTAGTATTACTCTAATTTTTTTTTTTTCTGAATTCATAGAATAAGTGGCTCCTCTTATTTTAACACTGTCCTTGGCTGTCACTCTCCATTGTCATCTTTGCCCTTCCATCCTTTGCCTAAGCTCTGCAATTGCTAAGGGACTGAGATTTGTTTGATATGGCTGAGGAGCCCACTCAAATATTTTTCTAATGAAATAGAGACCCCTATGAGGAGAATCTTAAATCCTCTCCTCCTTTGCCTCTTTAGATTGAGAGAATAAGGAAGGTTGGCTCTTGTTTTTGTCTAAAGACTTGAGCTTGAGAAGGGGATCAAATTTCCATGTAAGGATACAACTCTGGTCTTCTCTTCTCTCTTCTCTCTTCTCTCTCTTGCTAAATAAAGGGATTTGAGCTAGAAGAGGAATTATAGAGTTTTAAAGGTGAGATTTGTTGTTTTAGGAGATTAAGTTCTCTCTTTCTCTTTCTAATTTCAGTCATATTGCTTGAAAAGAATTATGCTTTTCTTTGGTTTTTGGGGCTTATATGTGATTTATATGAGCTTTATTAGAGTTTTAAGCTAACAAATCTTTTCTTGCAGGGTTGTTAGTTGCATTTCCTTTGATCTCAAATACCTGAACCAGGAAAGTTTTTGCCTTATTTGTTCATGTGAGCTGACTGTCCGATCGATCCCTTTGCTTGGCTAATTTCAAGTCATATAAAAATTCTTAAGGCTTTGGTGTTTTCCTTGATCTGATTCCTTCAATCATAAGTCATAGAACTCTTAATCCTAGAGAGCCACAGGGTGAACTGATACTTCCACACGAAGCCATTTCATTCCCTTCAAAAATTTTCTCTTTCCTTTTTCTGGTCAGAAGTTTAGAGACAGTAGCTTACTTTGATGTTTATTGCAAATCAAATATGAGAAATGATCTGAGAGCTAGTTTTGGTGCTCAAGTTGTCTCTAATATGATCTGAAAGTCATGAATTTGGGTCATAAAAATAGTCTCTAAGTCGGGAGAGATTATTCTGTGCGGACACCGGACACAACTTATCATCTAGAGACAAATCAGGTGCAGTCACGTCATCTGGTACCGAGCAGTACCAAGATCGTTACCGAGCTGCGGTACCGAGTAGGGGGTGATGTGGTGCATTTCATTGGATTCTGGATGACATTCGGCATCCGCACAGAATAATTCATCCTACTTCATACATCTATTGTCAGGAGCTTCCTGCACTGAATTAAGCCCTTTTGCCTGCAATCACATCTGGGAGCGAGCCTATAATAGTGCTCAAGTTGCCTTCAATATGACCTGAAGTTATGAATTCTAGTCACAAAAAATAGCCTCTTTAAACCCTTTATTATCAGCATCTTCATGCACTAGATTAAGCCCTTTTATCAGTGATTGTACCAAGGGTATATTTTGCATAGACTTCCATCTTATTATATCAATTTTGCACTGCAATAATCTATATTGATAGCCAATTTATAGCAATGAACACTAAAAATTCATCAATAATTGTACCTAACTTGAAACAAATGCAGGTGTTTGATCTTTATTCAATCATATGGAAGAATCAAGGAATTGATAAACAGAATAAGGCCATGTTCTGAACTGAAGGAGTTGATAAAAAGAACAAAGTTCAATGGGGAAGTTTCTGAAACAATATGACAGAGAATACATGAAGATGGCTATGTTAAAGCATGAAGAGACCTTCAAACACCAGGTATGCTGAATTTGATAAATTTTTCTTCAAATATATTTTCTCAAAAGCCTCAAAATTCCAAATTACGCTTCTTATAACTCATATAGGTCCATGAATTACATCGACTTTATCGAATCCAGAAGGTTTTGATGAATGATATGAAGGCAGAACTGAAGAAGCAGCAGGCTTCATTCAATTCAGAAAGTAAACCATTCAAGAACTGCACAGAAAAGAGAAGACTGAATCAAACACTTGATCTTGAACTAAATGCAGAAGAATATATTGGAAAAGAAAGCAAAGATGGAATTCCAAAAGCTGAAGAAGAGGGAGAACTTGAGCTGACTCTGGCTACTGGAAGCAGGAGGAGGAAGAAAGAAGAAACATCTTTCACTTCAGATTCTGGAGTAAGTTTCTCATGGTCTTCAGCTGATTCAAGTGGTGTGAAATTAAAAGGGAAAGAATGGGGATTGTTTCAGGTGAACAGCTTTCAAAGTGAGAGGAAGAGTTCTTTTGATGTTGAAGAACAAGTGAGGCAGAATAGTATGAATCAGCCACCTTGGCTCATGCAGTGTTTGAGTTTGAACATGACATGATTAGCCTTTTTTTATGATCATTTTCAATATAAATATGCTTGTTTAATCTTAGGGATCATATTTTTCTTGAGTGAAAAAAAGTAAGTATTCCTATTTGAGATGAAACTAACCTACATATTTATGAGCTAATCTATTGGAGTATTTAAAATGTCTAGCTCAGTTGAGTTTGAGCTGAGCTGTAACTTGTTTCAGAGCTTCAAAATTTTGCTCAAGCTTCTTTTTTTTTCATAAATTTAAAATGTTATTAAACTACTAATAAAAGAAATTTGGATTCCTTTTTTAATGTTATTAAACTACTAATAAAAGAAGAGCATAGAACCCAAAGACTTAATGAAAGATATTTTTTTGCGATCAAAGAGAACATTTAAAACTTATGGAGGGCCTTAGTTATAATTTCATGTCATATTCTACTTCATTTGATAATGAAATATTGATAGCTATGCATGCGATGCTCTAACTTCAAAGCAAAAGTTAAAGATAGATAAAGACTAACTTTATTTGATGTGAAAGTCAACGGCCATAATCTAATGAGAGAATCTTTCAGCAGTTTATACTTCATGATGCTGATAGGTATAGATGCTCTCAAAAATAAATGAAAGCGGTCTCTAATTTAAGCTGGTTGATAGTTTTAAGTTTCGTTTGAAACGATTTTCTTACTGTTTTTAAAGCACTTTTTTAGTATAAAAATTTTAAATTTTAAACTAGAAAGTTGTTTTAAGAAGCAATAAAAAAGTCGTTTCCAAATGAAACCTTAATTTATTTATAAGATCTAAAAGTTGAGATTGATCTAAATAATTTTTTTCCTGATGTCATTTTGATTCTTATAAGCTATAGATATTGAGATAAAGCATAAATCCTGAAGACAGAGAGGTGAGACAATGATTGTTGTTTTACTGATAAATACAATGATCTCACTATGCTAAATCTATCAACAAAATAAAAGAAAATTAATAAGATTGAAAGTGGAACATAGGCATCTTGATGAAGTCATCAAAGCTTCAATATTAAATCTAATTTTTTTTAAGCTCGATATGCTTATCCAAATAAAAAATAGTTTATGTAAAATGAAATAGGAAGAAGTAGACCATTTCTGGTCTAGATTCATGAATAATGAAGTTGATAGCCTAAGAAAGAAGCAATGCATAGAAGAAGATTTGACTGGACATTAATAATATATGAGTACTATTAATGTTGCTTTAATAATCCAATTTGAGTACATAGTCATCACTGGGAGGATTTACCACAATAAGCAAATAATTCTTCTAGGAAGGGCTGCAAGTTCAGCTTTAAAGTTGAAAATCAGTTCAGATAAATTTTGGCTTCTGCTGGCCTCAAATTGCATCGAGAGAAAGAACCCCATAAATTATGCTGAGTTCTGAGATTATTTAAAATTCAAGCCAATTCCTAATCATACTCTGAGAGAGAGAGAGAGAGAGAGAGAGAGAGAGAGAGAGAGAGAGAGAGAGAGAGAGAGAGAGAGAGAGAGAGAGAGAGAGATTAATGTGTACATATGAACTTTATATGTTAATTTACTTGATTGATGTGTATTTGTTACATCCTGGAACATTCGTGGCGGAAGAGAGATAAGGAGCTTAACGTTTTAGCTTTGAGCAAAGATCCAACATTCATAAGAGACATCAGAATTTTTACATGAAAAATCTTGAGAAGGGGAAAAATCTTAGTGTCTTGCCCGGTTGAAAAGAATCTACTAGAGTTTGTAGTTGATTGCAAATGAGGCTCTTTCTTGGGGAATGCCTTAGCCCAATGTAGCAAATATACATCATAACGAGCAAATTACCTGGTTGGAGTAGGAATAAGCAAATTACATGAGAGTTATTTTCAAGAGAATGTTAGTCTATTTGTTTGGCCATTAGGACAGTGGTCAGAGGGACCGTAGTTGGTTGGCAATGATGGTCGGAGGGACCGTACGTAGTCAACGGGCGACGATGGTCGGGGGGACTTTAGTCGGCAAGCAATGGTGGTCGGAGGGACTGTAGTCGGGGGGAGACAAAGGTCAGAAAGGCTATAGTTGGCAGTGTGGGCAACTATGGTAGGGGGGACCATAATTTCGGGGCGACAGAGGTCGAAGGGACCTTAGTCGGTGGCCGGCAAAGGTCAAAGGGACCGTGGTTGGTGGCTGATGGAGATCGAAGGGACTTTAGCCTGCTAGTGATGGTGGCAGAGGGACCGTAGGCTACCGGAGACGTACGGTGGTCTGAGGGATTGTAGTCGACTAGTGATAATCGTTAGAGAAATCATAGTCGGCGGGCGTCAGTGTTTAGAGGGATTGTAGTTAGTGGAAAATGGAGGTTAGAGGGACCCTAGTCGATGAGCGAGGGAGGTCAGAGGGACCCTAGTCGGCGGGCGACAGTGGTCAGAGGAACCATAGTCGGTGGAAGATGGTGGTTGGAGGAGCCTTAGTCGGCGGGCGACAGTGGTCGGAGGGACCTTAGTCGGCGGGCAATGAAGGTAGAAGGGACCATAGTCGGCAAACGACGGAGGTCGGAGGGACCGTTGTCTGCGGGCGACTGAGGTCAGAGGAGCTGTAGTTTGCAGGCAACGATGGTCCGAGGAATCGTAGTCGGCGAGCAATGATGTCCCGAGGAATCATAGTCGGTGGACTACAATAATCAGATAGACTGTAGTCTGCAGTCAATGGTGGTCGAAGTGACCGTAGTTGACAGGTGATTGTGATCAGAGTGATCGTAGATGGTGGGAAACAGAGGTAGGAGGGACCATAGTTTACGGGTGGCTATGGTCAAATGGACCATAGTTGACAGGCAACGATGGTTGGAGTCGTGTATAGATAACAATAAGGTTGAGGTACAATGATGCTCAGCGATCGAGTGGTGGTCCGATGATGATGAGGCAAAAGTTTAGTTGAGATTGGTGGTCGGGCGGAGGTTTGATGGAGATCAGTGGACTGGCCATGGTCTGAGGATGGCCGGGTGGAAGTTTGGTGGAGATTGGCGAATAGATAGTGGTCCTGCAGTGGTCGGCGGCTAGGCGATGGTCCGATCGGTCAATGGAAGTTCACCTTCTTTGGTGCTTGGGCGGACCTCTATGTCCTCGAAGCTTCATAGCTTTTTTCAATCTCCATCCCTAGGGTCCAAGCCCCCCTTCATGTGGGAAGTAGAGGTCTATTTATAGATTTTTTAGAGTGGCATGTCCCGTAAATACGGAGAAGATCTGGGGAAAATTCGGATTGCTCCATTGGACAACCCATGTTAATTCCGTCGATCATAAAATGTTTATCAAGCATTTATGCACCCAAATGATGTCAGAATTGAGCAATCTTGGGCTCATTGCATTGGTTTTGTCAATTCACTCAATTCTACTATAAGCATGCCATATTTGAATATCATTCGGTCATCTAATTAATGCTTCAAAACTTTTAAACATGTTTTAGTCCCTTGATTGGACCCATTTGGGCTCAGATTGAACCGATTGTGGTGCTTTTGGGTTCGTCTCCTTGAGATGTTCAATTTGACTTTAAGTTTGTTGGAATTAGAGTTAGGATGGTCCCAATTTTAATTTCGAAAGTTTCCAAATTAGATATGTCTCGAGATTTATGGCCAATCAAGGTAATTTCCGGTGACGTATCAGTATTAATAAGCATAGCGAGCATGTTTAGGTGTATGCATATACCAGAACTTATACAGCAATTATACAGAAACCTCTTAGATGACTAACTAGTTTTGAACAGACTCTTGATCAAATTAATTTAAGCTGTTTTGGCTCTAGCTCAATTAGATTTAAATAGAAAGAGGTTCTTTAGTGGTCATTAATAAACTCAAGCTGTTTTGAGGCTGAACAGGTTGTTCTTTTCTGTTATCTGTAATAAGTCGGAATAATTTTACAATTGAAATTTGACTGAAAGATCTTTGGATTCATGATGAGCAGTTATTATTTCTTGCTTCAATTTGAAATGCAGTCTTATTATAGGTTTTATTACCACTAGACTTTTCAAACTAACTGTTTAACATATATTACCAAATAAAATCAGACTAAATGCTTTGAGTCGTACTGTTTTTTTTCCAAAGAGTTGAAGATAAGGCTTCAGACTGGCCTATTTTTTACTATGTTTGATTACATTTTTAAAGAAGAAGGAAATCTCCTAAACCAACTCAAAGCATCCACTGTAACTCTTAAGATAATATGTTAAATGCATTTATGCTAAATTGGGAAAAAATACTTCTACCAGAAAAAAGAGTTTAGTAATTTAGCTTTCGTTTGGGATGGCTTTCATACTGCTTCTTAAAGTGGTTTTTTAGTACAAAATTAAAATTTTGTATTTAAAAAACTGCTTTAACAAGCAGCAAAAAAGCTGCCCCAAACAAAACCTTTATTAAAAATGAGTTGCTTTTGTTTGATATCTAAAAATTTTCCCCAAATATCTTATTTTAGAAAAAATGAAGTAGCAAGTTTTGAAGATAATAAGAATTTTTGTTTTTTTAATTCTTCTAGTGCTTCAATCGCATGCAATCATGGACATTTAAGCATCATCTGGAGCTTTTTTTTTACTGCTTTCTAAAGTAGCTTTCTAGTCTAAAATTTCTTTATTTCAAGAAACTTCTAAAAAAATTTGTACTAGAAAGCAACAAAAAAGCTATCCTAAACAAAACCTTAATTATTAAAACTAGAGATTTAGAAGATAAAAAAACTTCTCTTTTAAATGATCTATTAATTGGTGCATAATCTTCTTCCGACAATCATTAATGTTTTGGATACAAAAAATGTTGGCTTGAAGAACAAAATCAATGATTTATCTTTAGCTTCCATCTCTAACACTAATTCTTATATTCAATGTACTTGTTCTTGTTGCAGCTCCATAAACAAAGAAAACATTTTATAGAACTCAAAATGAGTTATGTAACTTAAAACTCAAGTGTTCAATCAAAAAATCACTTGTTTGGCCACTCCTAAGGAAGGGAATTATTTTCAAGATAATTCTTCTTTGTTATTTAGATTACCCTTGTGTTCTCTTTCATAATCATTTAATATTAATAAGATAAATCTTACTATCGCACGTTAGTGAAGAAACTTAATGGCTAATCCCTTATATTTAGGAGAAGATTGATGGCTAATCTATATCCTTGAACTTTGGAGAGTTCAAGATATTATTTTGCAGTTGCATTTTGGTTTGCCTTCACCACTAAGATTCCTCTCATCCCCAAGAATGTACCTTATCATCTCCCTCAAGCTTTGTGCATGCCTTTCCACTCTTTCATGTCCTCTCTCCCTCCATACACAAAACTCTAAATATAGCCCGTTGGAGTTTAGGGTCCCTCGACAACTTGAGGCAATTTGCAAGCTCTACACCACTGTCCTAGCTTCCCTCCAAACCCCTATCTTATTAATACATTCCCCTCTCAAGCACAACCAAAATTAACCATACTTCGGTGTACAAAAACCCAAAAGTTTCAAAACTAATTCACTCAAAATTACCTTCTTCTTGAACAACCTTTAAAGCCCAAAAGTGTGTTGAAGTCGAGCACTACAGGGAAATCACTTCTTATTGGAGGTACTTTCCGGCGGAAATTGATCATTTTTCGGATGTTTTGGAATTTACTGGTGGCTTTCCGACGACAAATTTTTCGCCGGTAAAACCCATATGAAAAATATTTCCCGAGGATTTATAAAGAAAAATTAATTTAAAAATTAAGCTACCCGGTTGCCAACTAGGCTGTTTGCCCGTGAGCCTGCACTGCCTGCCCGGCTACTCGCCTACTGCCCCAACTTGGCTATTTTTTTACTATGTTTGATTAAATTTATAGTTTAATTAAAATAAACTATTAAAAAATTAAATAAATTACGAATATATGATTTTTCAAAAATTATTACAAACCGCCAGAAAAGCCGCCAGACACTCAGTAGGGAAAAAAAATCGCTGAAAAGTCGCCGGA
Organism: Dendrobium nobile; assembly: GCA_022539455.1. Lineage (NCBI taxonomy): Eukaryota > Viridiplantae > Streptophyta > Magnoliopsida > Asparagales > Orchidaceae > Dendrobium > Dendrobium nobile. The sequence goes on along the minus strand of CM039721.1, from coordinate 72,058,627 downwards.
ATAATCCACCGGTAATGAATAATTTTCTTGTAGTGGAGTTGATAAGCTAAAATCATGTAGAGTAGCGCCTAAGTGGTTGCATGATACAAAAATTTCATGGAGCTCATCAAATCGACATTGAGCTCATAAATTAAGCAAGGATTCAAAGAGTTGGAGAATAACAAGTTATAACTTAAAGTGAAAATTTAATTAATTATATATATCATCATATTTATTTATAAATAATATACCAAATTTTATTATTTAAATGATATTATATTTTTGTCAAATTTATTTTAATTGAAATATCCTCATTTTATTATCGTATAAATCAACAAAGTTTGAGGCTCTTAAAATGATTAAATAAATCATTTCTTAATATCATTTATCTTATGATAGTCTGCACCTCTGAAGGAGATTGAAGAGTGTCACCTTTCATTGAAGGAGTTGAATGAGTGCAATTTATTAAAAGTTTGTGATCATTTTCAAAGTAATCACAAATAAGTAGCACAAAAAAATGACAAATATGTTCAGATCACCAAGCCGTCTAAAAGAAAAATACAGTCAATGGTTATTACCTCCTCATCACTATCATTACAAGTATTCACATTAATAAATAAACAATAATAAACTTAACGAATGAAAAAATGTCCACATATCAATAAAAAAGTGTTGATTGAAAAGTAGGGGTGTCAAAATCAGGTCATGGGTCAAGTTCGGGTCGAACACGACACGACCCAACCCGGTTCGTAAATTGGTCAAATATCTCAACCCGAGTTCGACCCTTTTCTCAAACGGGTTGGCCCTAATTCGAATTTTTCAGGTCGGGTTCAGATCCGGTTTTCGGGTTGTATCAAATATTGACACCCCTACTAAGAAGTGGTATATGAGATTTAGCTTTAAAGTTATAGTTCTTGTCATGCATCAACAATGGAGGAATGAAGAATCTCAGCTTTATAGGAAGCATATATTTTCCATGCTCCATTTTCTTGATCTCTAATGGTAAAGTATATGATTCTACTTATTAAAGATTGTCTTTTGGCATATATTCATATTAAGCTCCTTTTCTTTCCTTTTAGAGGTAGAATTAGCAAAAGCATTAATAAATATATTAGATGAGCACATCAAAGTTCAAAAAAAAAAAGCTACCTAGCTCAAAAAGCTTAAGGTAATCATTTGAATAAGAGCAAGAGACAAGAGTATAATTAGTAAATTACTTGTGTTATGCTTCTATGAAGTAGCATTTTTTTTTCAATGATAAAATTGTTATAAGAAAGTTCTCTATTTTTTTCTACATTTTTATTTTATTTTGGAAGTATTGAATATGGGGAGACTTAGGCTTTGTTTGGGACGGCTTTTTTATTGCTTTTTAAAACAGAGTTTTAGTACAAAAATAAAAAAATTTGTATTAAAACTCCGTTTTAGAAAGCAATAAAAAAGCCGTCCCAAACGAAGCCTTAATATATTTTCTCATTCTTCTAATGCTTGTCTATAGCACTTGCATGCTGAGGAGAGTGATGCATTAATGGGATAGTTTCTTGATTAGCTTGAGGAGCGAAGGATTTGACTAGCGGCAGATTGTGAGTGGTGGAATCATAATTCTAAAGAGCATTAGATATAAACGTAGGTGATTGGGGCTGAACAATGTAAAAGTTATTTGCATGCTAATTACTTGAATTTAATCTTTCTGGTGGTTGTAATTTAATTTATATAACAAATTTAAATTTATAGTTTGAAATAAATAAATAAGTGCAATAATTTACACCCTAATGGTGTATCATTCCCCCTTGAAAGTCATTTATTCGATAGAAGCTATCTTTATAGAATGTTTGCTTGTGGATGCTACCACCTATGAAATTATCTAGTTCTTTAACTACTAAAGTATAAGTTGAAATTGATGTTATAAAGAACTTATATAATAAGGCATGAATGTGTGATGATGTTGAAAGCTATTGTAAAGATGTTGTCTTTGAGGAAGTTCTCTTATATTTCCAAAAGAAAAATAAAGCTGTAAGATTATAACTAGCACTTTCATTGCATCTTGCACCGAAATCTTAATTGAGGCCCTTCTATTAAGATTTCTAAGGTTTTTTCCCTTAAATATCCCACCAACAAGAGCTCAACTGAAATAAACCATCAGCATTCCCATTGCACAAGTGAATTAGGGCTGCAAGTGAACCAAACGTTTGACGAGCTACTCGTTGCTTGGTTCGATTAAAGCTCGCTTGTGATCGTTTAACTAACTAAACAAACAAACTTGAACAACATTTTAGATACTTGATCCTTAAATAAATAAGCTTGAACATTAATGTGTTCTGTTCATTTATGTTCACGAACAACATCATTTGAAGCTCGCGAACAAGCTCGACATTAAGCTTGATTTGTGTTCTATTCAGAGCTCGTGAATAAACTTAATAAAGATTCGATTAATATTTAATTATAAAATTGATAAATATATATAATATAAATATTTTAAATTTATTATAACATAATGAATTTGTTTATGAACAAGAGACATTTTACATTTATCCATGTTTGCTAGATTATTTGTTTAAGATGTTCATGAACAAATTTAAGGTCTGTTTGTTCAATAGATTGTTTGTTAAATATATTCAAGAACATAGCTCGTTAATATTTGTTTGTTTAAAGCTCGATAAGCAATAAACGAACCAAATATGAACCAAACTTGAACAAGGTAATAATAAACAAACGCAAACTTGAACACTCACATACTCGGCTCGGTTCGTTTGCAGCCCTAAAGTGAATTACTAGATCAAATTAAGATTAAAAAGGCGCATTTGGGTCTGAGGGAGAAACTATCATTGAACCCTCTACTAATCACACTTTTAACATTGGGAAGTACAACTCAATACCTTTTCGACCGAGTGTAAGATCAAACTTATTATCAGTGCTTTTACCAAGCCTTCTTCTTCTGGACAATTTGTGTGCACCCTCCTAATATTAGTATAGAAGTTGTCAATTCTTTAGAAGATATATAGGGTAGACTCCCCTTACTGGTGATTTTATCCTCAGAAGCTCCTTTCTTGTTAATTTTGAGGAGATAGAGTTGAATGCTCTGGTTGCTTCCTTTTTGTGTTCTCTTATTATTTGTCAATGGTGGTTGCTCCATGGATGTCTTTTTAGATTTTTTTATCTTAATCAAGCTCCATTTCAGTTGAAGCATAGTTTATCTACAATATGTTGGCTTTAGGCACAATTTGATTTTGTTAAGATGCTTTTCATGGCCAGAGCTTCTTTTGTTGTTTGCATAGAGCAATGTCATATATGTAGTTAAATATTATTGTTCATTATATCCTTGATTTTTATCAGCATAATTTATATTCTTTTTTTGAAAGAAAAAAAGATTTGGCACAAGTGATACATTACCAAAGAATGCCTATGAGTATACCCAAAACAAACCCACAAATATACTTGTGTCATATTATTGTGATTAGCTTCTAAACAACCAGTAGAAATATATGATTTTTGAACCAAAATTGCATGGGATACAATCCAATGGATATACTTTGCTAAAGTATCTAAAGAGAATTGTGATGAGCATGAAGAGAAGATTTTAAGCAAAACAAAAGAAAAAAAAATTATATGAAGCTTTAGATGAGTATGAAGACCCTGTTCACTCTTATGCAGTGAAACTTTAGATTTTAATTCTATTTTAAGCACCTTAATTTAATGCTTATGTAAGACATCTCTAATCCCATCAAATCATTCATGGGAATGACAGATAGCAACATCCTAGCCTCATTTTAGCCTCTAGAATAACTGTCTTAATTTCTCACTACCTCATAGAACCCCACAGGCTTAGCTAGGTTGGTGGGAAAGCATGGTGATACAGGACTACATGCAAAGATCGGAAACTTGCACAAAATAAATTAAGAACAATTTCAGATTTTCGTTAATAGTGATTAGAACAACAATGTAAAACTCATAAATGGTCAATTCCGTTTAGGCCAAGCGACACAAGAGACTAAACCAAATCAAAACACTTAAGAAAATTAAAGCATTGCATAATTAGTAGTTTCCAACATAACCAAAATATGACAATTAGATCTAAGAGCCAAGAAGTAATAAACCTACGATTACTAATGGATGGCGGTTGGTAGACACAATCTTTTGCGTGAACAAACTCTCATAAAAGTAAGTAGAATTTGAAGAAAATGAATCAAGGAAGAAGATCACCTTTCCGGAGAGACGTTGTGAATTACCACGCACCTTTCGTTGGTCCCTTTCACAAGTACTACGGGAAGAAGAAATCTCTATGGATCCGCCAAGGGTTGAATTCACGCCGACGACGGGAAGAGGAGAAGATCCACAACGCCTTGGCCGTCGGATGCAAAGTCGAAATCACCCTTCGAGTTGGCCATGAATCAATATCATGTAAAGGGAGAACAAACTAGAGAAGAAGAGGGAGAGAGATGGCGGTGGGAGGGAGGAAAAGGCTAGGGTTAAGAAAAGACTAGATGGGATGAAGAAATAATATTAGATCTCCATACCAAAAATTATTCTCAGATTTTAAGTGGAAGAGGAGGGAAAAATCTTAGATTTGAAATTTCGAATCCATGCAATTAAGAGCCTTAATGGAGCATTAAAGGAGGTGGAGTCACCAAGGGGGGCCGGCGGCAAAACAAGGGGGAAAGGGGTTTATGAGAGTGTAATGGGTTTCCAAATTGGCTCCAATCAAATAATAAAGAAAATTTTCAAATCCATTTCATTTCAAATTTGAAATTGAAACCTCATTTAAACTTTCCTAATTTGGCGCCGGACAAATTTGGAAATTTTCACTCTTCAAAATTTCAAATTTCAAAAAGTGAAAATTCATTCGATGGTGGCGAGGGAGCCGACAATTAATGGGATTGGAGTGGGGAATGAAAGGGGAGGCCGGCGGTTAGAGAGATGGCCGGCGGGATGAATGGGAGGGGGGCGGTTTTCTTTTGAGGAGATGGATTTTGGGAGGTGAGGTTAGGAGGTGGTGATTTGTGGTGGTGGAGGAATGGCCGGAGGTGGATGTTGGAGGAAACGAAAAGAAAGAAGGGAGATAAACCAAGAGCCACCGGAGGTGACTGTTGGGTACGACGGGTGGCCTCTCCTAGGCTCCACCAAACTCACAACTCTCTTTCAAGCTCTCTCAAAAGCTTCAAGAAGACAAATGCAGGAAAATTTCTTAATATCATTCATTAACCATGAAAGTACAAGATGAAGGCTATAAATAGCCTAATACAATGACATAAAATAAAAGACTAAAATACCCTCTAGGGGCTACAAGACTCAATCCCTCAAGCAAGGGTAAAAAGGGAAAAATGCAGAAATAAAATACATCAAAATAAAATGACCATACTAAAATCAGAAATACATCGGGCAGATCGTGGCCGTAGATCTACGGCCACGTCGATGGTAGACTTTCCAACTGATGTCCCCATCACATGGTTTGGAATCCCTCAATTCATGTTCGAATCCCCTCTCATGCAACGCGCCCCCTTAAGTGGGGGACTGCGGGTCCTGCACCTGTAGGGCTGGTTGTTGGTAGGCTCGTAGAGGGATTAGTTTGCCTCCTAAGGAGATAACAGCGGATAGATACCTCCGTTCCAAAAAAAAAAAACTACCTCATAGCTTCTTTAAGCATGCTGCCTTTGTAGGCCCTAGGAAACAAATTAATGCTTCTATAGACCTAGGACTGGGAAAAGACAAGCCAACTATAGACCATGTAGACATTTGATTCGCAATTTTAGACTTTGAAGAGACCATTCAGTAGCATAATTGGTATAATTTAGTCTTCATATAAGAAATTTACTGCATATTGTTGCATATTCTATAATTCTTATTGAAAAACTTTATGTTGGAAAGGCCCACATTACATTTCCAGCTGATTAGAGATGTTTCTTATGTTTGGTTTGATGTTGGTGAAGCAAATTTATTTATATTTCAATGCTTATTTCATTCATAAATTTGTTGTAAAATAAACACAAACATGATCTCACTTTACATTGTATTACATAGCAGCAAATTTTGAAGGAATTAGAAAAAAATTATAGCGATATTGAATACGAAAATTTTGCATGATTTTACTTTACATTGTATTTAGTAGCAGCATTTTTTGAAGGAATTAGGGAAAATTATAACGATATTATAGAAGTTTTGTCCCAATTAACTTTAGGATAAGTACTTTCATCTCATCTCAATTAGTTTCAGTTTGAACAGTTTTTTTTATTGCTTTTTAAAGCTGTTTTCTAATACAAAAAATTCTAGTTTAAAATTTTTTATACTTGTAAGTTGCTTTAAGAAGCAGTAAGAAAGTTATCCCAAACAAAACCTTAAATGATAATTTCATCTCATCTCACTTAAACCCTAATTTCATTGGTCATAACAAAACTACAGCACAAGATGGCTGGATCTAATTTAGTCATGAATTTGCTGACATATTGACTTAACAAATATGTAACAGTTTCAAAAACACTGAAGAAACACATATTCTTGCTTTTACAACATATTAAAAAAAAAATGCTAATGATTTGCTAATTAAAAGAAGAGTCATTGGTACCAACATAGAAAAAAAAAGTTAAAATGCAGACCAGCAAATGTAAGGTGTGAGATGAGAGCCGGAGGTGAGTGAATGAAGTTCACTTTGATGACATCCCAATATGGTTCAACTCAATACAATCATCTTTATATACAAAAAAAAACAACCCTTCAAAAAACAGATATGAATCTACCAGAATGCCTTCCTTGTTCTCTCTGCCATAAGATCTAGAGGGAACTGCACATAATCAAACTTACATAATAATTGCATTGATAATTTGATAAAAGTGCTGAGAAAGAAATCTCACTCCTCATATATATAGCTAGCCTTGGATTCAACTCTTCTTGATTTGATGAAAATAGTACTTTTTTAAGAGATTGAATGTCTCCACTTTTTTGGTGGTTTCATCTTTGTTTTCCCACTGAGCTCTTTTACAGTATCAGATCGAATGAAGGGATAAAGTCGGCCGAGCTTTTTCGATACTGAGTTCATGAATGATTTCTTAGGCAATGGTGGTTTATCTGCAGAAGACATTTTGTTTCCAGAAACTGGTTTTCCTGTTTCCTTTATCTGCATTCTCATCTTTACCAGTTCAAGTTTAAGATTATCATTTTCTCTCTTCAACTGTAAGAGCTCATCAGCTGAATCATGGAAATTGGCGCTATAACCTGATTTGAGTGATGGGGGGGCTGGGGACTCTCCTCCAATGAAGTTTGAACTAGTAGAATCTCTAATGCGTTGCTGTTCATAGAAAAGAACCTGAACAACAAATTGAACAGGAAGCCTGTCGTTCTGAGCGGCATGCGCACATGCCTCTCTTGATAGTCTCTGACAATACATCAAGCTACATATCTTTTTCCTTTCAGCTTCAGTTAGTAATTGATGAGCCTGAAAGTTGAAATAGCAAAGGTCATTTTTTTTAAATCTTCCTCTCAACAATTTCATTGATGGAAGATTAATGATCTACATAAAACGATCTTGACTACATAAATTAGGTACTTAAGGCTGGCTTCAACAATATAAGTGGCTCGATGTGAGAATTGTCAGTATAATTGGCTCATTTGTTAAAACAGATCATGGTTAAATAACTCTCTTTTTTGTTGAGAGAAAAGGTGTACATACATCAATTCTCTCAAAATACAGCTATAATGATGATGGCTTACGGTGCACCCATTTACTTCCTGCTTCTTATAATAATGGCTTTCTTACTGCTTCTTAAAACAGTTTTCTAGTACAAAATAAAAATTTTGTACTAGAAAGTTGCTTTAAGAGTCAGTAAGAAAGCCGTCCCAAACGAAGTCTAAAACAAAAACAATCAAATGAGATTCTATATTAATTTGTTAATCAAGAATTCAACTAGTGGAATAACATAGTTTTAAGAATTACCTTCAAGTATATATCTATTGCTCTGTACATGTCATCCTCAGTCACCTTTGCTTGTTCTGGAATCAACTCAGCAAAGCTCACAAATTTAGCAATTCCAAGATTGGGATCTGAAGCAATTTCTGCTAAGTAACTCTCCATTAGCCTTCCCACTCGCTCAATATCACCATGAGGTGGAGACAAGTAGTCTTCATCAGTGTTATATCCCAACCGACTTATATCATTCTCATGTTGAAGGTAGTTTATAAAAATTCTTTGGATTGTATCAATATCAAACAAGATATCACCATTAAAGGAGAAGGAAGGTATCAGAAGATCATCAAGAGCTGCATGTGTTAGTTGCAGGCTTATCCTTTTCTCCAGATCAAGCCTGCAAGCTACTGTTGTTTCCAGATATATAGCTGCTCTTAAGAGCATTGAGAGAAAGCTAACAGATATTGTGTTCGTCTCTGTTGGTAAAAGACTCACAACTGTTTCTAATACCACCCTCTTTTCATGTTCTTGTTTAGGCTCAATCTTCTGTCTTCCTCTCCCAAAAATATCCTGAAGTAAACTGACAAGTTATATTTGCAGTGGCATGAGGAAATCAGTAAATTAGATTAAACTAAGAACATTCATATGTTATGATTCATCCATTGATATGACTAGATGAGCTAATTATGTATTTTTCTTCGTAATTGTGAGGTGTTGGTCTAATTTTTGTATAGGTTACCACAACAATGTAAATCTCTATAAATAGAGTGTACAAGCTGATGTATAATTTGGGGAAAATTATAATAAAGCTTTATGATAGATTTTCCTCCTCCAAATTTCAAATTTGCATTAAGAGGCGGTTCTTGCACTCCACCAATCCTTTATTACTAGCCTTAGTTCTTATAGCCAAGTTTTGTGCAAGTTGATCCATTAACATAGAGGAGCAAGCCATAGTTATTGGGGACATATATAGATCAAAGGTGCTCTGATATATCAATGAGGGCTCCAATGGAAATTGAAGATTTGAATGCTAAGGCTATAAGCATCAAGGTCATTTTCTACCCAAAGGCTTAAAGGTTGTAGGAGAAGTTCAACCACTTGATATTTTTACATCCGCATATTTTCATCTATTCTATATTAGGCCAAGGCTTCGTTTGGGACGGCTTTCTTACTGTTTCTTAAAGCAGCTTTCTAATAAAAAAATTGAATTTTTGTAATAAAAAGTTGCTTTAAGAAGCAGTAAGAAAGCCGTTCCAAATGAAATCTAAATCTAATACTCTTATGTATCTTAATATATCCAACCCCAAATCATAGGAGATGATTATAGGTATTAGGCAAAATCTAGATAATTAGACTCCAGAACTTTAACAATAATATATTTCAATGAATATCTTATCAGACAGTAATGAATTACAAGAATGGGAACCCACCAAACCTCGAAGTGCGTTTTGAGCATAGAGCATGATAACTGGTCCAAGGGCTTGCTGTTTGAACCCCCTTGACTTCAAGGCCATAAGAACCCTTTGAAAGGTGTCAATCCTGAGAACAATTAGCTCCTCTGCCCACCAATCCATAATAGCTCTTGGTTGAGAAACTGAGGAACTCGAGTTTTCAAGACTACTATCAGTCTTTGAAGATGTTGAAAACTGACTATCACTGCAAGCCAAATAAGCAATTGCATCAATGCACCTGCTCACTAATTTTACCTTCTCAGCCATGGGAAGAAGCTCCTCAGATTTATGAAGAACTGTGACTGAACCTGAAAGACTAATCAGTACAACTTCTTCTAAATAAGCTTCTGTTCTGCTCAACAGATTTCCAGCTGAAACTTCTTCTGTCATCTCAAGGAACTCAGATGCACATCGAAGCATCGCAATATTTTCTGTGTTGATTTCAAAATTTATTCCATAACAGAACTTAGCAGCAAGCTGAAAAGCTTCGGAACCACCAGGAATGTCAGGTAGATCAATGGATGATGTTTTGTCATTGGGTTCTGATAGCAGTTTCTTTATAAATCCACATTTGGACCTGAGAGGAAACTGCACTTATAGGTTGTAAGTGTCAAGAAGGAAGATTTGATTACAAGAAAAATTATATAAATTTTGATTTCTAAAAGGTTTGATCATAAGAAGCTATGCAACAGGTCTCTGAAAAGTATATGAAAATAGTCGCTACTAATGAACTCTAAAGCTATTATTCTCTCTATTTAATCTGAAAACTTTGCGGTTGAATTGTTATCTACAAATTCTTTATTTTTAATAGAGTTTCTTCTGCAACTTCATATGATTTTTGCTGAGAGGACGTTGGAGAATTACCCTGTGCAAGGAGAAAGCTGAACCTGCTGCCCGAACATTGATGTCAGTGGGTGTATCTTGTGCAAAAATCCTGCAGATTAATGTAATACCGTTAACGGTACTGGAGACACAAAGTAAGATCAAATAAGAGAATATTAAAATGGACAATTTTTCAGAGATTTCAATAGGGAGAATGGAAAGGAAGAAGGTTGATACCAATCGCTTGTTCTCTTCATGGCAGTGGAGAGGAGGTACTGCTTCTTAGAGATAGAAGTGAGTGATGTGGGATCGCCTTTATCAAAACTCAGCATTGTTGAGGTTCCTAAGGCTTATCTACTCTTCTTCTTCTTCTTATTTTTTTATCTTTCCGTCTCTATCAAGTGGAAGGAAAGAAGAAAAGTGAGAGAGTGAGAGACGGAAGAGTTGGCCTGAGAATCTAAATATGTGATGGCGGTTTGAAGCTAATTTCCACCAATAACAAATCAAGTTTCCTTCTTTTTTCTTATTTGTTCTGCTTTTATTTCTCTTTCAGTTTGGATGGAGGGTCCTTGCACACGTTGCTGTTCCTCTCAGTACAGACTACAAGTTGCCCAGCAAAGCTCAAATTCTGTAACATGTTGGGACGCTTTATTGTTGCTTCCTAAAACAATTTTTAGTGCATGAATTTTAATTTTTATATTAAAAAACTACTTTAAGAAAGTAGTTTCAAACAAAGCCTAACTTTAAATTAAGCTGGGATTTTTTCTCAAACATGATGGAAGGCACCAAAATCCACTTGATCTATATAGAACATTCAGCTCTGATTCTAAAGTTATTTAGCACCAACATACCCGGCTTGGCTTCGTTTGGGAAGAATTTCTTATTGCTTTTAAAGCATTTTTTTAGCATAAAAATTAAAATTTTTGTACTAAAATGTTGCTTTAAGAAGGAGTAAGAAAACGGTCCCAAATAAAATCGTACTATTTCAATATTTTAATTAGATCAATAATAACATTATCACCACGATTTCTGACCCTTATTTGTGTAAACAAATCTTAATGATTTTTCTTTGAACAAGAACATTTGTTAACTGGCATGACAGTGGGGAAAGCTTCACCTTAATCACAGTAAAAAGCAAAAGAGAACAAGGCTTCGTTTGGGATGGTTTTCTTATTGTTTCTTAAAGCAGCTTTCTAGTAAAAAATTAAAATTTTGTACTAAAAAGCTGCTTTATGAAGCATAAAAAAGCCGTCCCAAACGAATCCTAAGTCGTTCTAGTACAGCAAAAAGCTTATCTGCTTCCCTAAGATTAGCAATTACTTGTATCTTTCTAAACATTTTAGCCCAGGAAACATGCCAGCAGCACAATATGATTGTACTATGAGATCAAATCTGCTTCATCATAGAATAGTTTTGAACCTGGAAGAGCTGGGGGAATGAAATGGGCTGTCTTCCGGACACTGAAAAGATAGCAGTGGAACCCATCTGATCTGGCAAGCCATTTCATTATTGGAGTGCTGAAGACCAAGCTAGACTTCACCAGTAATTAAGATAGTAAGAGGCAACAATCACATGAAAGAAATCAGGTGATGATAGTTGCAATTATTGATGATAATAGTCAACAGTGATCATAAAATGTAATAGAGTTTTTTAACTCTTTCAACACTTGAATCTCATTTACGTAGAAAATTAGACACTATTAATAGTTTTTTTGAATGGGACAGTTTAATAAATTTAGTCAACTCCGAAACACTCCATATAACTGCTTATGTTAATCCTTATAATCATAGATCATTTATCTAGACTTTTAAGTATCTTAATGATAATGATATCAAATAGATCATTTAACACGACATTATAATTTATAAATCATATATAATAATTAAGAAATCAATCAAAGTATAATATTTAAAATTACAAAAAAAAAAATTAAAGTAATATCATTTGTAGCCTTAGAGCCTATAATATCAAAATGAAAGTAAGCATTAAGGCTTCGTTTGGGACGGCTTTCTTACTGCTTATTAAAGTAGTTTTCTAGTATTAAAATTAAAATTTTGTACTAAAACATTATTTTAAGATGAAATAAGAAAGCCATCCCAAACGAAGCCTAAATATCTAGTACAACAACAAAAGCATAAACATAAATTAGCTAGCACATAAAGTTTTAACTATTCAATAGAAGGAATGATATGATTAGCTTCTTCAGTGGTTTGTCTTTGAACTTCTATATTATCTTCAATAAATATCATAGCTTTTAATTCAGGCTCATCAAGTGAAAGATTAGCAATTTCTAATAGTCTCATATCATCAAGAGACTCAAATCCATCTCGGAAATGAGAAAACCTGGCTTGTAGCGGCGGAAGTAAATACAGCGAGTCTTTTTTTCGGATTTTTTTTTTGTTTTTGGAACGGACACACATATCGGATATGTGTGTCCTTTTGAAATTAAATAGTATTTTAATTAGATATGGCAAAGCCATATCCAACACGTATCGGTGCCGTATCGGAGGCGTATCCGTGTATCGATGTATCGGATACAACACGTCTTCATAAATAGGTGTATCGGTGCAACATAGTCATTAACTCTTTCAACACTAGACACTATTAATAGTTTTTTTGAATGGGACAATTTAATAAATTTAGTCAAAATCCGAAACACTCTATATAACTGCTTATGTTGATCGTTATGACCATAGATCATTTATCTTGATTACTGATATCATCGAATGATCTTAATCTCATTGGATTCATCTCGTCAAACTGCTCAATCTGACTGTTATCACATAAGATTGCACTCAGATTTGATCACTCATGTTGTTCAATTCAGCTATAAATTTATTATTTTTTATTCAAATATTGCCTCGATATTCTTGCTGATGAAATGAAATTATTAGATATATAATACAGTTATCTTGTCTTGTTCTTATATTTTTAATGCTTGGTTGAATGGCTACCATGGCAACGACGTAGCCTACAGAACAAGTGTATAATCTACATAATCGTTACGTCGCCAGGCCATCAAGTCAAGCAGCATAATATATAGACAACTTCAATCGATGATACTTTGTCGCATGCAAATTCATGCAAGCTGTTATGTCTGATCATTCTATCGTCGATAGCTTGTAATATGGAAAATACCCAAAATTAACGTGGCTTTAATCAATATAAATTAGGCATAATTTCAATTTTAATCTCTGCAAATCAGGCTTATTATATACTACAAAACTATTTAAACTGAAGACGAAATGCATCGGACGAGAAATCATTTGGAGGAGAAGAGAAAATGAATTGAATTCATTTTCTTGATCTATTACAAGACTAGACAAGACTATATATAAGCTACAGAAGTTGTGACCGTACATTCTAGACCATTACAACACTCAGGACATGGACCAAAGATAAGGACCTGCTGTTATATACACTTAGGCTAACATGCCCCCTCAAACTAAACATCGGGATAGCGGATGTTTAGTTTGCTGCGTAGAAAAAGAAACCGGTCTTTAGGTAGAGATTTTGTGAGAATGTCGGCTGGTTGCTCCGCAGAGCTAATATGTAGAATCTTGATCGCACCGGCTTTGACATGATCACTGATGAAATGATAGTCTAGCTCAATGTGCTTTGTCCGGGCATGAAAAACCGGATTGTTAGCGAGAGCGATAGCGGAAGTGTTATCACAATATAGAGGAGTAGGTCCATTCTGCGAGATGTGAAGTTCAGCCAACAGCCTGCGAAGCCAAATTACTTCAGACGTGACCGAGGAGATAGCCAATACTCGCTTCGGTTGAAAGATTTTGCTACCGTCACTTGTTTTTTTGCTGACCATGAAATGATCGTGTTACCCAAAAAAGTGCAGAACCCGGTGATAGACCGCCTATCTGTGTGATCGGCAGCCCAATCAGCATCGGCGAAGGCACGGAGCTGAAGATCGCCACGTTCTATTGGAATGCCAAGAGCTATGGTTCCTTGTATGTACCTCAACAGCCGTTTGAGGGTTTGAAAATCGTTAACGGATGGATCATGCATGTGTTGACATATGTAATTAGTAGTGAAAGCTATATCGGGATGAGTAATAGATAGGTATTGAAGCGAACCTGCAAGTTTCTAGTAAAGCTTAGGGTCGGAGAAACGTGTCTGGTTGGTGATCGCGGTTGAGTGCTTGAGCGACATGGGGGTGAGAGCTGCTTTGCTGTTGGTGAACCCGGCTGTGTGAAGAAGTTGTTTTGCATAATGTTGTTGGTGCAAGAAGTATCCCGTAGATGTTTTGTCGACCTGTATGCCTAAGAAAAGTGATATATCACCAAGTTGTTTGAGTTTAAAACTGGAATGCAATTGTTTTAAGAGTAGAGTGATTGTAGACTTATCATTGCCCGTGACCAAGATGTCATCGACGTAGAGCAATACGAACACGTATGTACGAGCTTTCGTGTAAATGAGAAAGGAGGGGTCGGCTTTGCTGAAAATGAAGCCGAATGCACGTAAAGAACTAGTGATTTTGCTGAACCATTGTCTTGGTGACTGTTTGAGACCATAAATTGATTTATGAAGCTTGCACACGAAGTTCGGATGAATAGGGTCCTTGAATCCTGGAGGTTGTTTCATATAGACGTCTTCTTGAAGATCCCCGTGTAAAAAGGCGTTTGAGACGTCTAGTTGAAGAATGGACCAGTTGTTGTGTAGAGCTAAGGTGATCAAGACTCGAATCGTAGTCATCTTGGCGACAGGACTAAACGTGTCTGTGTAGTTGATACCGAGTTCTTGGGAGCATCCAAGAGCCACAAGATGAGCTTTGTATTGAGATACTTTGCCGGAAGAGTCTTAATTGTTTGATTTTGAATGTCCATTTGCACCCTATAATCGGCTGGTTGTGATGAGGGGGAACTAAGGACCAAGTGGTTTGATGTAGGAGGGTCTCATACTCAGTAGTCATCGCCAGTCGCCAATGTGCATGAATATTCGCCTGAGAGAAAGAAGATGGAGTGACCTCCGTGGTTGTAGTAGCTGAAAGATCCAAAAGCTGCCGCGGTTTGGTGATGCTAGACATGAGCCGCGTGTGCATGGGATGAGTTCTGACCGGAGGACTAGGCAGAGAAGCTGCATTGGCTGGGCTGTGCTGCAGTGATGTAATTGGAGATTGGGATTGCGGTGTTGTCTAGGAGGTGCTTGATTTGAGTCAAGTATTGTTGCATTGATCGATCTTTCATTTGAACCTGATGTAATTCGTTCTTGAGCTGGATTACTCTCGACCGATTTGTGGGTTGCAATCTGGATTCAAGAATCGACCAGATTTCGTGTGTTGTGGACAACGTGATCACATAAGGTAGTACCGAGGCGGAGATCGTTAACAGAAGCGCGGACACGAGATTTCTATCGATAAGCGTCCATAGCCGATGATCGTTGACAGCAGAGGTGGGAGGGCACAAGCTGGCAATTTGAGAGGAGGATCGTTCTCTCCCAAAATCTCTAGACAAACAATCTCAGAGCCAAAAATCCCAAGTATACTCCAAGAGAAACTAAATACATGGTATAAAAACTAACTCCCCTTCCAAACAAATCCCCTTTTCATCATACAATTAATTTCACAATTCAAACATCTCTCCATTCAATTATTCCCTCTCAAACTAGCCTCCCAAACCCCTCCCTCTCATTTGCCCAAAGGGACGGCAGCATATAATGAGGCGGATCTCCCCTTTTGTCCCGCATCCTATACAACCTGACCGGCCATTGGGCTGGCTCCCTGGGCCGGTTCACAGGGTGAACCGGCCTACAATGCACGCCAAGTTCCTATTAATTGTTAATGTTATAACAATTTCATAGTGAAGTACTTGTGATTTTGCAAAAAAAAAGACTATATAATTGAAAATTTTGCCGCAAAAACTAAATTCCTGTCTCGAGGAGTACGGGCCATTAGTTCCTATAATTTTTATTGTTTATACCAATGTCAAGTGATTACTTTAGCATACTGCAAAGAAGACTTTATATAAGATAAGCTTTGTGGTTGTTTCTCTCTTGAAACTTTCCTCTCACTGGAATAACACAAGCTGATAGTATATCACGGAATGTATGGCTATGGAAAGTAAACAACTTGGCCAGCATACAAGTAAAATAGAAAATCGTTTCAGTGAAAGCGCCAACAAAAAACTTGAAGCATTTTGAATAATGTATTAGTTATGAGTTATCTGCCGATTCAATTAACTACTCGTATTGGATATGGTTATGGCTACTTAAAGATGGTTTCTACCATTAACAAATAAAAAGCAGCGAATCTGTCTTATCTATTAGTAATTTGTTCAGACGATGGGACAAAGGGGTATACGCATAAACAATTGATAAGTTTAATAGAACGAGGGTTCAGTTTAACAAATGCAGCAAAACTCTAATTCCATGATGTCTGTTTGAATTTCGCTCACTGGTAGACATCTGCTTCTACAGATTACAAATAAGCAACTCGCAAATGGAAGTTCCCACAATGCTAAAAGTAAAATGAAGTAGATAAGGTTCAGCAAAAACAAAATGTGAAAAACTCAAATAGTGGGAATATTGGTTCAGTTTCTAGGAATCCATAACATAATATAGATCTGCATTAATATCAGCAGAGAGTACCTTCTTTTTCTCTGACAGGTTTAAGAGATTTTAATGGCGCAGCGCTCATCAGTGGAAACATTAATTCCTTCAAAGACCTCTCTATATTTTTCCTCTTCCAACTTCCTAACAACCCATAATCATCTGATCCCTGCTTAACAAAAAAAAAAACGAAAAACAATCGACGTCTATCATGAATTATATACAAAAGTAGCATTGATAAACAAGTATAACCAAACACAATATTCACTGAATCTGCTAAAATACGCCCTCCTTTATGTAAACAAATGTGTTTTCAAGTAATCTAAATACTAAACAACATGACCTATGAGAAGATGGTAGCTAAATGATTTTTATAGCTTACTCCTAAATGAAAGCTCTATGCAAAAAAATTATTGAAAACCATAACTAATATTACGAATTGCCTACTAAACTATTTTCATGTGATCATCATAATCATCATTCAAAGTAAGCTTATACAAACTATTGCGTTAGGATTCAATTTATTTTTGTTATTTGTTCGTCTTGTCAAATGTTTATCTGGTTTATATTACTTTATCTTTTTTCACAACTATTTCGTCCTCTTTTTCCACCATTTCTCTAGATTTTGTTGTAATTTCCATATATGTATACTAACTGTATTCTCTACTTAAGTCATTTAGTTAGTCATCATCTTAGTAGTTTCCGCCAGTATTGCATAGGTAATGCTTTGGAAGAATTCACGTGAAACCATATCAATATCGGAAGAAAACAAAGAAGTCACCAAAATCGCCCCCAAACCAGGAAAAATAGTAATTCTCTTGTAACAATCGATGGAAACAGGAGTGAAAATAACTAAGATCAAAAGTGATCCTGCTATTCTAGAGGAGGTATCTATCTCTCCAAAAATATCCTAGGACGTCGGCTAGATCCCAAGACGCCAATACACCAACACAAAATTCAGCAAAATATCAAGAGCCCTAACCCTAAACCTAAACCATATTTAAACACAAAAACTAAAAATAACCCAAAAGTGAATAAACAAACCCACCCCCCCTTCTCTCTTTCCCTATGGCAGTGGAACCCACACTCCCAAGGGGCGGGAATTGGAGCCTGCGGCATTGTAGATTTCCCGTCCTGCTGATGTGATGAGCCGGCCCAAAGGATGGGTTTTGGCTGGGACCCGGTCCCTCCTAAGTACCTGTTTAGGCGTATCATTATACTCTACTCCCAAAGAACCACCTTGTCCACAAGGTGGAAGATGGGAAGATGATGTGCACCCTCTCGTAAGGCTCTATGCCAGCATCATAATTTGGAAGTCCCTCCACTGTAGATAACACCTCCTTTATTCCCTCTTTCTCCCTGGGTGCACTCCTTGTAGCCTCAAGGGGTTTCAATACCATTTCCAAATCTTTAGTCAATGTTGTTGGCCAATCTCTAAATCATTGTGTGATCCCCTACAACTCTACTAACTGTGATACATGAAACTTTGAATGATAAAATGGTTAAAAGAGTGGGGGGGGCAAAATCTCTACGATACGCCATTGCTGACAAATTTCAGTTAATATCTCATAAGAGGCTCAAAATATCATTAAGACGAGCTTCGTCTTATCCTCTTGTTAGCAACCGTACCTGCTGTCTGTAAGGTCAAAGCTTCAGTAACACCCTATCCCCGTGCTTCAAACTGAATGACCTTCCTATGCCATCAACATATTTTATATCATATCTGTTGAGCTCTCAACAGATACCTCTTCAATTCTTCTAACAATTGGTCTCCTCCTCCAAAACACTTTATTGAAGAAACTGGGGTGCTACTATGCCCAAAATTGCACCAGTGAGGTGGATCACGTCCGCAAAACACTTTGTAATGGGATCATCTGAGAGGGCGTATATAGAAGTGTTGTACTAGTACTCTCTGCCATGCTAACTCCAATAGCCTTGTGTCTCCAGCACGAAGCGATCATAGGTATGTCTCCAAGTTCTATTAACCACCTCGTCTGCTCATCTGTCTCGGGTGGTAGGCAGTGCTCATTAACTTCAACCTGCTCCTGTAGCCTGAATAACTCGCTCCAAAAGTGACTAAGGAACTCCTTATCCCTGTTGGATATTATAGACTCTGGTATCCCATTCAGTCTGACCACCTTCCCTAATGAAAGCTGATGCCACTGTCATTGCATGTATGGAGTCATAGGGGAATAAAATGAGCAAACTTGCTTCAGTTTGTTTACTACCACTAAATCATTGTGAACCATCCTATCGAGGTTATCTATCGATGAAGTTCGTGGATACCTCCTCCCACACCCGATCTGATAGAGCTAAGTATTGTAGTAATCCACTTGCCATGGAGACATATACTTATTTCTCTAACAATCTCACATATGGCTACCAACTCCTCAACACCTTGTGCATCCTCTTCCAATACAATTTCTGAGGCTAGTCTCATTGTATGTCCTTTTGCACCTTGAATGACCCCCAACAGCGCTCCCATGGAACTCTGGAGCACGTGTGAAAATATGGACTAATGTCTTAGCATCACAAATCTCCCTGGTATAGAAGCCTTTGCCTTTCCTTCTAAAGAATAGCCTGGATGGCCACTCTCGTCCTCAATAAAGTCATAGGGGAATAAAATGAGCAAACTTGCTCAGTTTGTTACTACCACTAAAATTATTGTGAACCCATCCTATCGAGGTAACCATCGATGAAGTCCATGGATACCCTCCTCCCCACACCCGATCTGATAGAGCTAAGTGGTTGTTGTAATCCGCTTGTAGCCATGGACATGTACTTATTTCTCTAACAATCTCACATATGCTACCACCCTCAACATCCTTGTGCATCCTCTTCCGTACATTAATGAGGCTAGTCTCTTATGTATGTCTTTTGCACCCTTGAATGGCCCCCAACAGCGCTCCCATGGAACTCCGGAGGCAGGTGTGAAATATGGACTGATGCCTTAGGCATCACAAATCTCCCATGGTATAGAAGCCTTTCCCCTTCTAAAGAAAGCCTGGATGCGCCACTCTCATCCTTTCAATAAATCTACCCTAATTCTACCCCTCACTCCTCATCCCGTGTACTCTCCTCCTTAATGGCCCTCCAATCCAGCATCAGTGGTATCGACACTGCTATCGTCTATAACCCCCCCCCCCCCCCCCCCCCGCGTAGTAAATCTGGACAGGCATATGTTGCCTTGTATCATATCCCCGTCTATACTGGATTTCAAAGTCATATCCAATAACTTTGACAACCATCAATGGTGCTCCTCATCACCATCCTAGGCTCCCCATACAAATACTACACGCTCCGCTGGTCCGTCTTAACAATGAAATATCCGACCCAACAGGGTCGTCACTTCTTAGATGGTTAGCACATGGGCCACAATACTCCCTCAATAGATTGACTTCAGCCTAGCTTTAGCTTATCAAACACCTGGCTGAAGTAGACAATGGGCGATGGCTCGATGAGTATGCTCTGAATCCATACCATAAGGCATCTATCTCCACTAAAAGACCTGAGTGAAAACTGGTAAGGGCAAAAGCACCGGCACAGTTGGTCATGGCCTTCTTCAATCTCGCAAAGCTGTTATGGCCACCTCCCCCACAAGAAACCATCCTACTTCAATTATTTCTGTCAGTGGCCATGCGATGGTGTTATAGCCTTACCAAGTCATGTAGTAGCCAGTCAACCTAGAAAACCCTCAACTCCCTGAGATTCTTAAGCAGTGGCCATCCCAAACATAAACTCAATTTGACTGATCAACAGCTACACCCTCTGAGAAAACTATAGTCCCAAATACTCCACATTGGCCTAGGCAAACCAATATTTCTTCATATTGCTCTCGCTGATTCTCCTCTGTAATACTCTAAAACTTCCGTCAAGTGCTCCCAATGCTCCCCCATTCTAACCTGTGGTGTAAACCAGAATAACATCAAAAAATATTAGCACAAATCGTTGAGATAGGGTCGAAAAAAACCTTATTCATGCGGTGAAGAAAGTGGTTAGGGCATTAGTGAGGCCAAAACATCACGATAAATTCATAATGCCCTAATGATTCTGAAATCAATTTGGATCATCCTCCCTTTTTCATTCTAATATGTTGGTACCCTGACTTCATATCTGTTTTTGTATGAAATAATGTCTCACTCAGCTCATACCAATCGTATTCAGCACATTAGGATAGAAACTCATCTAGCACATTTTCCCTTAATTCACGCCATATAATCCCCGCAGAACTTCCAAACTTCCACCTTTTTTCTTAACATAATAACATTGGGCTAGAAAAAGTACTCACATTGGGCTTGATAATCTGTCTTCCACATCCTCTGATCAACTTCATCAATTTTATCATTCTGAAATTGGAGGATAGCAGTAGAGCCTGACATTGATGAGTGATTTACATTCCCTCAAGGTGATATCGCATGCTTCGCTCCCTTAGCGGTGGCAATTCTTGAGGTGACTGAAAAATCTACACTGAATTAAGGAATCAATGGCTGTACTAAAAGAGGAATGTCCCCGCACTCTTCCAATCTGATCCCCTCCAGCCTATGTAGTTACACCAGATATCATTCCCCATCTCCTATATGCCTCTCATCATATTTTTAAGTGATTTTAGCTTTGGAGAACTCTGCTATCTCCCCTGATCACTACCCTCCCTTCTTCCACCATCAGATCCATCGTCAATGCTCACTAATTGACCTTGGTATCCCCCAAGGTCTACAGCCACTTCATCCCCATGAGACGTCATTGCTCCCACAACTCCAATGGGAGAAAATACTCCCTCACCTGAACCCTCTGCATGGTTAACACTACTCCCCAACATATCCCATGACCCATCTCCACCCTCTCTATACCCATCATCACTCTATAACACCCTGTATCACCAACGTCACCCTTAATTGGCCCACAGACCATAAACACCCGTATTCACCAAGGTCACCTTAATTGGCCCACACACCCAATGGGGCGGGATTTGAAACCTGCGGCACTACAGGTTTCCGCTTGTTGTATGTGATGAGCGCCCAAGATGGGCCGGCTGGACTGGTCAAGGCATATCAGATATCCATATGAATATTCTCAAAGGGGTTTTACGTGAAGCTAAACAAATAACACTGCAAGCCAATCTCTCTATATTTCAAATTGCACAAAGTTAAACTTAGTTAGCAACCCCTTTTATTCAGTAATTGACAAAAAAAATGGAAATCATCAACAATCCAAGAGTCTCTTTTTTCTTTATTTTTTAAAATAATCCGAGCACTGCATAAAACAACGTACCCATTTCCCCATCATGGATTTATTACAAGCTATAGACATAAATGAATGAAGCTCAGATACACTATGACGGACATAGAACTAAGAAGGTTAACCATATCTTGAAAAACTTCAACAAAGCAAGAAAAAAAAAAAGATGAACTGATCAATTATATAAAAAAAATAATAAATAGCTTGTGGAAATTTTCGTGCATGTCAAATGCACAATTTTGCAGAGCTTCCAATAGTTATGGCTCCTACGTCTAAGTTTAAGAAAATCTGAAAATCAAAACCGGACTGAAGCTGGAAATTCTATCCAATATTCCAAGAATTAGAAAAACAAAAGTTACATGGCCAAGATAGCATCTTGCATCTAAAATAAGAGACCTACAGCCAACTTATTGCAAGGAATTACATTTCTGAAACCTATTAAGCTGCCAACTTATGTAAGCTGTCTCTTCAAAGTTAAAGCATCATTCTCATTGCAGATTGCACAACTATGACTATATATGAGTCACAATAACCAAACAAACGAATCAACTTCTTGGTCATGCTCATCAACACAAACACACAATCCTCTTAATTCAGAATGTAATGAGATAACAATGATTCAGATCAACCCTTCCAATAATGAAATGACAACCAAGCTGCATAAACTTGAAGCCTCAAATCATTCGATTCTGCTCTCTACAAATACAATCAAATATCTAAAATATCTCTTGCCAAAGTTGACCACTCCACTCCATCCTAAAAAAAAATTATCTTGAAAGAGCAATCGTGATGTCGAACATACATAGGCAGCTAGAAAATGATTTGACCATTGCCGGACCCATATTGATCAGGTTGTTTTTTTTTTTTCCGTAATTCCCACCAAAATCATGGGAGCAACCTCGGATAACCAGCTGATCACTAGAATTGAATGAAACTAATTATTAACAAAAAAAAATCACCTAGGAAATACTAGCGGGCACACGAGACAGCTCACAAACACGATAGAAACGAGAACAAAACCGTAAAGTCGGCGAACTTCCATATATCGGCAAATTGAACCCTCAAACAAAACCCCAAAAGCATAAGCCAAATCAAGTATAGATCCCAAAGAAAGAGGCAATTGTGCAAGGGTTACGCAAAGTTACCCCCACTGCACGATGAAAGTACTCGTAGTCCCAGTAATCTTTGACGGAGCACGTTGATATCGGCGTAGACACGGCCTTGGACATTGCTGGCGACCTCTGGATCTTAGTGATCAGAGCAAATGGATTGCGATAGATACAGTAGCTTCGATAAAGTGCAACAATGATTGATGTCGATTTCGATGTAATTGCAGTATGGATGGAGATGCTACAATAAATGGATGGCGGTGAGGAGGGAAGAGGTGAGAGCAGCGCGTATGGCACGGCCATCGCTAGCACGAGCGGGGGAAAAGCGTGGGTGACATCGCAGGTGCATTGGCCATCACAAGACATCAGAAGTGCGTTGGAATCGGGGCGCAAACCAGGGAGTCGGATTTTCTCGCTATTATTAGTTCTTGCCTTCTCAAGAGTTTTTTTTTTTTTTAATATTATAATGACCAGTAGAAATTGAAATTTTGGACTGGATTCTGACCAAATTTAGAAGAAGCTTCTATGACGTCGATGCAAAGCAATTTAGGCAAGAAAACCCCTCAGCAAATCCACATATTATTACGTCCGGTGTCCGGATTCGTCTGGACCCTAATCTAGATGTACCACGACACCAAAATACACCGGGTCTCAGTGTATCTGGGTGACGTGGCGTATCTGGATTGGATGTTCCAAACGTCCAGTGACCGGACATGATAATTCGCCCAGCAAATCAATTCAAGGTGGGGATTTCGAGAAGACTCCTAATTCTACTTAGGTTTTGTTGGCATGATTTCTTAGTGCTCCTTAAAGCTGTTTTTTTTATACAAAAATAAAATTTTTGTACTAAAAAATTATTTAAGAAGCAGTAAGAAATGCGTCCCAAACTAAGCCTTAGTTTAGTTCTAATGAGACATTTAAGTTAATCAAGACAAATACATACGTACATCACATGTGTGAGACTCAACCAAAACGTCTTGGCATAATAATTAAAGCTCCAAACAAACAATTTAAGGTGAGCTGCGTATAAATTAGGGGGTCAATTTTTGACACGACACGAAACACGACCCGAACCCGTTCGGGTTCGGGTCAACACCAAACCCGAAACGGTTCGGGTTCGGGTTGAAGAAATCAACCCGTTTTAAAAATCGGGTCGGGTTGGGTTGACACGGAAAACACGAAATTGACCCGAAAATCCGAGTTTGACCCGTTTTTGACCCGATTTTGACCCGAAAAAAACGAAGATTGACCCATTTTTGACCAAAAACTAGCAATTTTGGTCAATTCTGTGTCATTCGTGTCGGTAGGGTTGACCCGGACCCAATCGGGTCGGGTTCGGTCCAGAAACCTGGCCTGTTTTTAAAAACGGGTCGGGTTCGGGTTGACCCGAACAGTCCGGGTCAGTCCGGGTTCGACCCGAACCCGACCCGTTGACCCGAATTGACACCCCTAGTATAAAAATTGGATATAGACATAATAAATGATCTATGTTGATTGTATTAAATATTTGCTCAAATTTGTGTTCTAAACTCTTAACTTAATAAAATTCGGGTCAAATTTGATTTGCAAATTTGAATTGAAAGTAAAATCAATAGAATATTATTCAAGCTCATGTTAAATAGGTTAGGTTTGTACTAAACAAGAAAATATTCATTTTGATCGAAACAAAATTGTATGATTCATATATAAATATGTTAAAACGGGTTCATGCGAGTTCTATTCGGTTTAAATATTTTGATCCGTACAATAAATGAGTTGTGTTTAGGCTAAGATATTTGAGGGTCAATTTCATGTTGATTCGAGTCCAACCTGTCAACCCTAACTAACACAATACATAGAAGTAATATCAACTAAATAATTGGAAAAAAAATCAACTAATTACAAAAATTAAAATATATATATAACTAAATAAAAAATCAAACAAAATCACAAAAAAAATAAAAAATATATATATCAACTAAATCATCAGCTTCTTTTTTTTACTCGTGATAGGCTCTACTACGATTTTCGCTGCCCTAGTCGACCTCCTCCTCCGCATTGCATTGCTCATGCACTCTATCGTTTGAGTCTTCATTAGGGTAGTTTTTCCTCTTCTCTCCATATTCTTCATGGTTTTTCTTCTGATTTTTATATCTTCGCCATTTTTGTTTTGAATGGCAGTTAATCGTTTAATGACCCCTAATTTTTGAATGGGAAGTAAAAATCATGTTTGTTTAGGATGCTCTGTCTAGGAGTTCAACCTCACCGGAGTTTCCTGCCCTTAAAATCACCAGTCACCAAGGGTTATCGTCATGAATTTCGGATGATAAAATTGCTTGCACTTGCTGCACTCTTCGAGTTTTCTTTGGTTGGGAAATTCTAGGGCGTCGTCCTTCTCTTGTGCAAATCATAAATTCTTTGTCAACCTAAAACTTCTAGGTGATTTTTTCAGTTACTTTGCTCAACTCAAATAATGTGTTGATTAAGTTAGTAAATGATTTGAATTATTGTAGAGTGTTTTCCCGTCACTCTTATTTTGTTAGCAATTGCTTCATGAAATGTTTAAGTGGACTCCTCATTTTGACCATAATTGGCAATCCCCTACCATTCCGATTTGAGTCTCCTTCCCTAACCTTCGACTTCACCTCTTTTTTCCACCTATATCATTCACGGTTTGAGGTCTTTATTTTGGTCGACCTTTAAAAATAGATAATGCTACCTTTAATGGCACAAGACCCTACAATCGCTCATGTTTCTTGTTGAATTAGATGTTACCAAACATTATCCTGATCTAGTTTGGGTTATATCAATTTGTGAAATGAAAGTTTTTCCTTCTATGTGTTCACTGCAAAGCTTTGGGGCTTTTGTAAATTAGAATGTTGTATTTTATCCCTCATTTAGCTAAAGCTCCCACTAGTACCCTTATGTTGTTAATGTGGGTGATATGCTGAGTTTATTTATGCATGTGGATAATTTGAAACCGGTCCACCTACATTTGGCTATTAAAGTGGGTTATAAGGTTACTAATGTTATGCATGATAATGTTCAGGTCAATATGTGTGTTGATTTATCTTTGTATGAAACTGGTTGAACCTAATTTATTAGTCTCAAATGATTCCTATGCTTCCTCTTGCTATTTGTTCCGTTCAAGAGAATTAGATATCTTTTAATCTCTATTTTCGGTGACATTGGATTACCTATTCCTGTTGTGAACATTGATGGCATTAAATATTTTTCACTTTTGTGGACTTGCATGTTCGAGTCATAATGGAGGTGAGGGTGCTTTATGTTGATGATCTGGTTTAAGAGAATAATTCTCCTAAAATTTGATCCATTTGATATGTCTATGACTTAGCTTTTATTGGGTATTTATAAAATTGAGGGTGTAATAGCCTGGATTAAGAATAAACTCTTTATATAGAGATAATGATGTTGTTGTCTTAAAGATTTGATAACAGTATAAAATTATCTTTTATATGCAAAATATCATTGTTTCGCCTCATTCAATTTGTCACTAAAAAGATACCATAGATGTTTTGACTTAATTAGATTTTATCAATTTCAATTAAAAAACATATTACCCTAAAAGATTTTGAAAAAACTAGGTTGTCTAAAGATGAGGATATATGCAATCAAAATAGCAATATGGTATAAGTCCTTTTAGTTGTAGGGATCAAAGAAAATTTATCTAGTTCTAAGAATATTATGATTAGGGTCATATATTCTACTAAAGACCTTAATAATCTTCTATAGAAAGTAATAAAAACTATGAAAACTTTACACTTTAATGAATCTATATAGCATTGAACATTATGATGGTCGGGTTTGATTCTAGTGGTGAAAAAAATGAAACCAAAAAAATCACCTCAATTTGTAAAAAAAAATACTTCTCAGGGTAGATGTGCATCTATTCTTTCTTAAGGCATTCAAGACTTATCTAAGGCCTTATTAAATGTGCTAGGGGTATGTGAATGTTTAAATGGCACTCACAACCATTTGTAGAGTAACCTAGAGGTTTAAAAGTAGTTTTTATTCATATGTTGATTGAATCCTAATTTTTTATAACTACTTTTTGGACCAATTAAAAACAAGAACTCTTGGATGACTATTGCATGATAGAAAGTTCACTATATAGGATAGAAATTTTTATATGTTAGATTTTCATGAATATCCAACACACATGCACACAAATAAAAAGAATACAAAACATCATGATTTTTACGTGAAAATTTTGAATAGAAAAAAATAAGAGGCAAAACAAGAAATGATTCACTTTATGTATAGTTTATAAGAGTCAGTTCTTCCTCTTAATTGGAAAAAGACAAAATTATATGTTAGATAGCTCAGTTGCATTGGTAGAGACATCATAAGCCTATGAAGGGGAATGCTAACTTCATAAAACATGATATTGTTTGGACTCTTTAAGGGCATCTCCAACGGAGAACTCCATTTTACACGGTAAAATACAACAAAACTCTAAAATGTCGTGGTGCTGCTCCAATCGAACTGCATTTTAAGTACTTCTGCGAATGTAACGATCCTCTCTCCTTTATCACATTTTTCCGGTTGAGAAAGCAAAATAGGGTAAGCGAACAGTGCAACGCCAATATTGGCGAATATTGGCGTCGCACTGTTTACCCGCAAGTAAATGGCGGAAGATTTGGCGTTCGACTGGAGCGACCAAACGATGCCATACTCACGTTGGCGTTCGGTTGGAGATGCTCTAAAGAAAAAGAATTGAAGTTTACAAAAGAATAATTGGTTTGCACAAGTTTTTCCCCACATCTATGAGGGAATTTATACTTAATAGGAGTAAGGAGACACAAATTTTTTGTTGCAATATTTCAAAAAATTGTGGAGTATTTGCAAAGCTTTTGGCAATGATTTCACTACTTAATGTATTTATTTATTCTTACAAACATTTTTATTTTTTATTTAAAAAAATAAAAATAAAAATGGAGACCATTAATAAACAGTAAAATAATTATTCAAGTTTGTACAGCCTCTTGTGCGCATGACTAAGCCTATGTGTGCTACCAAGTTATTGTGGCAATGATGATGGTATTTTTTTGTTACTATTGGCGTTCATGGTTTAGTTTTTAATATTATAGACTCAATTTTTTGGAACAATTATTACGTCCTACGCGACCGACGTAGAGCTACTGTCCTATCGGAACTAAATCGTCGCCAAAAAACGAGAAATATCCGAGCAATACCAAAAATAACGAGGAATACCATCATGTGAAGACCCAATACCAAACTATACCGAGCAATACCGAGTTTTTCTCGGTATTTTTTGTATAACTCGTATTGCTCGGTTGTAGCTCGGTATTGGGTCTTCACATGATGGTATTCCTCGTTATTATACAAATAATACCTAGCAATACCGAGCAAACACCAAGTTTTTGGCGGGATTTTAGTGCCGACCGGACATCTAGACGTTCACCGGACCAAATAAAAGTTCCAATTTTTGTATTTTGATGATTTAGAATACCTCGACAAACAATTTTGAATAGATTTAAAAAAGTTTGGAGTAAATTTTTTAAATAATTTTTATTTCAATTGATACACCAACTTGATAATAGTGAAATTAGGATTTAAGGATATTGTATTAAATTTACAACTTCAATGGGACGTCCATATATGTTATTGTAAGAGTAATCACGCATTAATTTTCTTAAATTATAATTTTGCATCACAAATTTTTTCAACTCACTATATATTTTCAGATCACATATGCTTCGAGCGTTAAAAAATAAGGAGCTAAATGATGTGTCACCAAAAAATTCATACAATCAAACATGAATACTCGATGTTATCTTTGAATAATGAATTTAAAATTAAACTTAGAACCTTCTAATTTTAATTCCAACAAGTTTATAGCTCAACTAAATATCTTGATAAGATAAACCTAAGGATATTAAAAGTGATCACATCAAGAATCTTATTTTGCGACAGAGGTCGAAGGACCATAGTCGGTGGACGACGGAGGTAATAAAGACCTTTGTTTGGTGCTGAGGTCGAAAGGACAGTAGTCGGGCGGAAGTCGACGTCGGATAGAAATTTGGCGACATGCGGAAGTCCGGCATCGGGTAAAAGTCCACAAAAGTTCGGCGATGGGTGGAAGTTCGGCTTCAGGTAGAAGTCGACGACAATCCAGCGACGGGCATAAGTCTATGGATGGGTAAGATTTGGCGTCGGTAAAAGTCCAACGAAAGTTTGGCAACGGGGAGAAATCAGCCGACAGGCGGTAAGTTCAACGAGCCAACAGAAGTCCGACGATGGGAAGCGAGTCCACATCGGGTAAAATTCAGAGACAGACGGAAGTCTAAATATCGGTAGAGAGTCCGACGTCAATCGGGAGGGGCAGAAATCCTGCGATAGGCTGAAGTCGGCAGAACTCCAAACGTCAGTCGGCGGTCGGGCAGAATCTGACGATAGGGAAGTCGGGCAGAACTCGATGTCATTCGGCGGCCGGGTAGAAATCCAGCATTAGTTGCATTCAGACAGAACTCCGACATCTATAGCTGTAGGGTTGAAATGCGACGGTGGTCAAGGAAGAATCTGGTGGCAAGAGAGCAATTTGCCTTCTCTTTATTTCTTCCTTCCTTCTTGTTTGGGCCTCCTTCTTCCCCTCCTTCGGGGGTCTTTTCTATGAGAAATGATCGAGGGGTCTATTTATAATTTTTAAGAGTGGCATTAACCAGTAAATATTAGGAAGATTAAGGATAATATGGAGTGGTTTGAATGGACGGACGATGTTGAATCCCTTGATCATGGATCGTTTATTGAGCATTTGAATGTCTTAAGATATCAGAATAATGATCTTAGGGCGTTGGATTCGTCTGTCGAGCCGCTTGATTCAATTATAAGCATGCCACATTTGGAAACTTTTTGTAATCCAAATTATGGATTGAACCTTCCAAATGAGCTTTGGGTTTTTTGATTTGGATCCATTTGAGCTCAGATTGGGTCGAATTTGATTTTGTTCGGTTTCGTTTTTGAAACCTTCAGTTCGACTATAAGTTTGCTGAAACGAAGTTGAAGATGATCTCTGATTTAATTTTTGAAGTTATCAACTTGATTTTGCTTCGAGATTCATGCCCGATCAACATAATTTTTGATGATATATTAATTATTATTATACTATTATCACATATACTACGCATTAAAATTTTCACATCAGAACTTATTAATAGTGCCCGAGTTCACATTAATCATCACAATTAGCAAGAGGAACATATTTATTTAAAAAGTTAAAAAGAAACTAATTCATCAAAAAGTTTGGCATATTCAGAAAACACCAAAATTTGGCGCATTCTGAATGCGCCAAATGTTTTTGAGTGTGCAAGCTAAGAGAGAGAGAAAGGTGGCAACTAGAGAGGAAAGAGAAAGACGTGCAGAGAGATAAGAAAAGAGAGGCAGCGCAGAGGAGAGTATGAGTTAAAGTTTTTTATATTTATATATTATATATATTATACATTATTTTTAATACAATTTAAATATTATTTTAATTATAAAAAGTATAAAGTTTTTTTTAATTATATTTGTCAAAGTATATACTTTATTTATATTTTAAATATTATTTTACTTAATTTTTTTCTTACTAAAATTTTATTTTTAGATATTTCAAAATACAACTTAAATTTTTTTGTTTAAAATAATAGTAAAATATTTTTATTTTAAAATATTTAACTACTATGTTAACTATTTTTTAAAAATATTTAACTTATATTTAACTTTTTAAAAATATATATAATTTTATTGTTTAAATATAATCTTTTAATAAAATAATTAAAATTTTTTATACTTTATTTATATTTAAAATATAATATTAAACTGACATTTAACATATTAAAATAATTTATTTGTCTTTGCATGAAAAAATATTTATATGTTTTTTACATTTTTGCATGAAAAAACACTTAAAATAGTAGTTAAATATTTAAAATAAACTAATATTTACTATTATTTTAAACAAAAAAATTTATGTAATATTATTAAATATTTAAAAATAAGATCTTGGAAAGAATATAAAAATTAAAATATTATTTTAAAAATATTTAAATTATAAAATAAAATCTATAATTTGACAAATATAATATAAAAAACTTTATACTTATACTCTCCTTGCAGCCGCCTCTTTCTTCTCTCTCTCTTTTCGCTTTCATCTCTTTCTCTTTCTCTTTCTCTTTCTCTCTAGTGTTGCTTTTCTCTCTCTTACTCCTAGCCTGAGCACGCCAAAACATTTGCACCAAACTTTTTTGCACATTAGCTCATTTTTTAGATTTTTAAATAAATATGCTTCTCTTGCTAATTGTGATGATTAACATGCTCCTTTATAAAATTTAGTCATAGTTATATGCTTAAAAGTTGTATATCTTATGCCTCATTCTCTTTTTTTATTCTGTTTTCACTTTATTGTTTGATTTGAAGTAAAATGAATATAAATTATTTAAAACATAAATTTTTTTTGAAAAAAAATTTAATATTTGGTTTCAATTTAAATTTTAAAATACTCGAAATTCATCTTCTATTTTAATTACGTTGTGTTTAAATTTGTTGAGTTTTAAATATACTATAATTTGTTTCTCGTTTCCGCTCCGGACACAACCTAGCTTTCTTCGATCCTTGTTGCCACCAACCTCCACCCGCCTCCGCTATTGCCCCTACACCCGCACATCACCCGTTGCCAACATCAGCCATTTGCCGTCATCATTGAGCTTTTCATTACTTTCATTTTACTTCAAACTAAAATAAAAAAGAAACAAGTATTATTTCATATTGAATCAAACAAATCAAATATTATATATATAATATATATATATAAATATAATATATATATATATATATTTATAATATATATATATATATATATATTACATTTTTTTTATACTATATTTTTTTATTCTACATTCTTTTTTTTTAGCATACCAAATAGCTCTTAGACAAAGAAAAAAGGTGTTAGAGCTGGAAGAGTGGACCTTTGTATTAAGAGCCATTACAATTGGTTGTTTATGTTAGCCTAAGTGTATATAACATCAAGTCCTTATCTTTGGTCCATGTCCTGAGTGTTGTAATGGTCTAGAATGTACGGTCACAACTTCTGTAGCTTATATATAGTCTTGTCTAGTCTTGTAATAGATCAAGAAAATCAATTCAATTTCATTTTCTCTTCTCCTCCAAATGATTTCTCGTCCGATGCATTTCGTCTTCATGGTATCAGAGCGTATTGCCTAGCGGCACACTTTCTTGCGCTCGTTCTAAGTAATCTTTGTTCATCTTCTTCGTTCGTCTCCGCCATTCATGGCTGATCAAGAATCGTCGGCTTCTGCTCAAAGAGAATCTAGCCTCACCACAACTCTGGAGGAATTTGTGGTTCCCGCTCCCCTCAAATTTTTAATTTCAAATCTCAAGAATCTCATTCCCACTCTCCTCACCAACGAGAACTACTCTATATGGCGACACCAAATGCATCAGCATTTCGCTGCAAACGGTTTCAGCGGCCATCTTACCGGATAC
>CM039721.1:71918232-72025981 GCA_022539455.1 Dendrobium nobile | reverse complement strand
GCCGAAGCAACCCATGGCTGCCGACAAGATCCTTCTGTTAGGTTGGGTCGACTACCTCCTTTGACTAAGTAGACCAGGGACCATGATGGCCCGGGACGACGAAACCATGGGATCTTGATCGGGTCTATCATCCATTCCCCCACCATCCGCTTTAAGTGCACGATGGTGAAATTTCTATTTTTAAATATCAAATCTCCAAATCTCCCAATCTTTTAAATTTCCAAATTCTTCCAAATATTCTCAATCCAAACCATTGCTGCTACTATATGCCAGATAACACGTATGTTTTACGTATCTGATTGATGACTAGCCTTAATCGAAAGTTCTCTCTCGTGATCGGGAGGGGTAATTAACTATAGGGGCTTGCGCCTATAGGAAACCAGAACTCAGATCATAAAGTCCTCGCAAAATGAGGGCGAAATCTCTGGGTAGTGTCTTATCTACAAACTCATCTGCCTTCCAAAATTTACCCCGGAACTTAGTTCGTTAAAACTCCCTCGCCCAAAGCAAAAAGAAAAAGCGCGGCGGGGAGGCCGGGGCCGAATTTTCGGAGCCCACAACTTTTTAGGACTATCTCTACCTTTCTTAAATATGCCAAATATAATACATTTACTCTCATAACCGGGTCATCAAAATGCCAACATTTTATGTGACTAAATCATCTAAGATGACTCTCTCTAATCTTATTTTCCACTGTTGCTACTCCAATATTGTCATGTATATACTCGTTTCAAATTATCTCTTAGTGTAAGCCACTCATCCACCTAAGCATCCTCATCTTTGTAGCACTTGATTTAAGTTTTTGCTTCTCTTTTAATGGCCAAAATTTTGCACCACAAAGCATTGCAGGTCTCACCACCAAATTATTGATCCTCACAAATATATTTTGAAATTACAACCTTTCATCTAACATGTGAATAAACTTGAAACATGATGCAGTTATGTTGGTGTAGGTTACAACCATAATCCATCTAATTTCATTTAAATCGTATCATTAATTAAGTATTTTTATCAATCCAACTAATATTTGTTGCATTTGATTAGCAGTCTGATGCACCGCAACAACTAGAATGATGTGATGTACGCAAATGATAATTTAACAATAGAGATCAACAAGAAATTTGAACCACACAAAATCAACAAGGAATTGTAATTTAATCACCACAATTAATATTCAAGTTGTCATATTTGAATAAAATCAAAAGCCCTAGCAAGTCAATGATATGCTATAGAAGAAATTAGAACAAAGAAAGAAGTTACCAATACAAGGAAAGGACTTCCCCAAGAATTAAGCAATCACACTGTAGCATCACACTTGAGGAATTACAAGTTCAGCTTGGACACATAAGATAAAAAATGCGAAGAAAAAATTTAACCAAATTTAAAACTTTAATTACGCGCCTTGAATGCGGTATATAATGCCTTCTCATCTCTAGATTAATAGAAATATTTGGCAACAATTGGATCCAATTTGATTTCAAATAATCATCAAATTCATATTTAAACATTATCTAACAATCAGGAAATCAGCTTATCTAAAAATCAGGAAATTGGCTTTTCCCATGAATGGAAGTGGACCCAAAAATTAATGAAAATAGAATCTACAAGATGCAACCAAGCAAATTTTACAATTTCCCAAGAAATTGAACAGAACCCGCACGTCAGAGTTACAAAATCAGACATTATAACAATACCTGCAAAAAGACTTCACAGGATCGTAACAATAATCAACAGAAAGCAAGATCATTATGTGGCAACAAAACTACAGTTCTGAGAATAGACTCTACACTCCCGCGTCATCTTTCCTCTCGTCAACCCAGCCTATTAAATAGTAAGAATATGTGATAAGCGAATATGGCAATGCCGAAGAATGATCATGTAACTAAATTGTGAAATAGTGAATCATTCAAGAGGAAGATTATTGTATGAACTAGGTACATAATATTTACAATAAGGATCTCCAGATTGCCCACAGCATGATAGATGTTTTGGTTCGTTAGCGTATGGAACTAATCAAGAATAAGCGAAATTTCCACAATGACATCAAAGTTTGGGATCTTAATATGCCAAGGGAAGGCCACCTGGCCGGCCAAGACCAGCCCAACCAAACCAGCCCAGGCCAGCCCAGATGATTGGCCCAGCCCTGGCTGAATCAGCCCTTTGATTGGGCAAAACCAGGGGCAGCAGAGGGGGAGATTTCTGCCCCCTTTGGGCCCAGGGGGTTATTTAGGAAGATTTCTTAATTATGTTTATGTTATTTAGGAAGGTTTTAATTATTTAGAAAGACTTCCTAATTATGTTTATGCAGTTTAGAAAAATTTTAATTACTTAGAAAGGTTTCCTAATTTTTTTTCTATCCATTTTGTTGTTTTTTAGTTCCAAGTCGCATCAGATCTCGGGAGGATAAATGTTGTACCAAGATAAAAGAAAGCATTTGAAATTCAATATGCTTCTCACTCAACGTCAGCTGAGAAGAACATATATACTTCAGTAAAATAAAATCTACGCAGCGAAATCTTGGAGAATAAGATGTACCAATAGAAAAGAGCACATTTGACAGTCTATAGCTTCTTACTCAACGTCTGGGTGAGTAGTAACATCATTCAATTTACAAAAAAAAACAAACAAAACTAATGCAGCCAAAAGATTTAGCAAATAAGCCCTCCATGATATATAAACTCATTTAGAAAGAAGTAATGAAATTTATATTTGAATATATAAATAATTTTTATGAAAAGGATTTTATGTTAATTGTTAAGTACAACAAGGTCAAAAGAAAAATAGTTTGAAGTTATACCAGATCAATTGTGCCGTTTGTAAATACAGAATAAAATAAAAGCCTCTCCTCTGCTAGGCTTCACTGTCAAACCAATGCATTTGAAGTAATCATACTCAATATCCATATTAGAGCCATTCTGCAGATAAAGATTTCCCTACATGAATCGTAAATACATTGAAGACGATCATTAAATAAATATATGTTTTTTCAGCTTACGTCGTAAGGAAACATATTATCCCCTCCTTCCTCAACATCTATAAATTCATTAAAAATGTAGCAATCTGACAACAAAAGTTAATTAAAATTACGAGGAAATATTGAAGAAGAGATATTAGTAGAGAGGATTAGTTACCAGATCCAAAATTTGCTATCAGATTCGGCTAGAAACACAATCATAATTTACTATGGAACGTATGTACATTACAAGACAAAGTGCAAGAAGCAAAAAAAAAAGGTATCATACGATTTTTTTTACTAATATACTTGAACTGTGACACCAATGGGAGGTAAAAGAACCAATGACTAGGCCCTTACACAATTAGAAAACTACATGAACTCCACAAAGCTACTTGCTGATGTCTGAAAACAAAGAAAGGAAAAAGAATTACAAGATTTTGTAATAGTTGCTTCCCAATGGATACTCGTGCAAGTGTGAAGATTCTGCACCAATAAATGAATATTTGGGCCATGGAAAACTGCTGTAAACTCTCAGATTTTAGCAGTTTCAGCACCACCGTTGTTTGCAGGAACCTTCCAGGTTCACATTCCAAGGGCTGCAGCAATTGTCAAAACATGCTGAAATTTTTAAGCAACCCACTGTATTTCAGAATTTGCTGGAATGGTCATCTATTGGGATGGAGATGAACAAGAATTCCAAGAACTTAAGGAATTTATGCTGGTATCAAGACACTGCTTAGTTCATTCTTCCAATGGACAATCCTGTTAGATCGGCCACTTCTAAGGGGCCAGTTCACGTTTACAGTAGGAGGGGCGGCAGCAAGAGGGAGAGATAGAGAGATGGGGTGGGGTCCACTTGATTTTAAATTCAAATTTGGAGCCAAAGAAGGGGGCAGCAAGGGCCTTTAAGTCTTTTTGTCTTATTGTTTTAATTGTATACCTTAAGTATAGAAGGAAGATTAGGGTTAGGGTTATGTTTTGATTATTGTATTCTTGTGAAGGTTATTCTTGATGTCTTGGGCTCTAGACTCATCTAGAGATTGGGACAGATGATCCTCCTCTCGAATTGAGGATCAATTGTGTCTTTGTTTTCATTGTTTCTGTTAGTTCTCTCTTTTGCAATCCAATTATAATTTGGAGAGTTTTTCGGTATATTTTATGTGATTCTATTGCTGTTTTTCTCTATTCTTGTTAGAGTTTACTTGATATTCAAGTATTTCCTATCAATCCCTGAGGAAAACCCACCAGCTGCTGTTAAGTTTCTTTGTATGACTGGAAATGCAAGAAAGAAAACAGGAAGAAAAACTGTCCACCAGCTGCTGATCGGGTGGATTTCTGCTATAGGAAATCGATGGCTGTTGTCCAGAACAGCTGCAGGAGAAATCAAGAAGCTCCTGTAATTGTGATATGCCACCGGCTCAGGAGGGGCCAGTTGGACCAGTCCAACCTGGACCAGTCCATGTGTACACGCGGCGGGCCCCACAGGGGCGTTGGAAAAGAGAGAGAGAAGGGGGGGCGGAAGCCCTAGGTGGGCCATGCTTGGTTTTATTCAACTTAGGAGGGAAATTTGAATGTTGGGGGGCTTTTTTAGGAAGTTTGTAATGTCATTGTTTTTAATTAGGAGCGCAGGAGGATATATTGGGATCTCCATCTTGATTTGAATGAAAGTTGAAGATCTCATCGTGTGCTTGGGTTCTAGGTTTGCTAGAGACTTGTGGAGAGTTGTTCTTCCTCTCGAATCAAAGAACATTGTATCTTTCTTTGTTTTCTTGCATCTTCTAGTGAAAACTCTGTTTTGTTTCCCTATTTTCCACTGTTTGGGTGCGATACCTGCTGCAAGGTTGCTGTTTTTATGCCGGGACAGCAGTTTTCTCACTTGTTTTGGGCTAATTTTGAACTCAAGCGTTTTCTATCAAATTGATTGTGGCGGAGTCACGGGACTCCACTACAATCTCCAATATCTAGATGTAAGTACCTGTTACTTACAATCTCCAATCGATTGTGGCGAAGCCAACCTTATATTGGGCTCCATCCATAATACTTACTTTGTAGTTGTTGTCATTAGATTTATAATCAATATAAGCACCTATTTATAACATATTATTTCTATGAATCACCATAATACTGAGTGGCAAAACTTTTCATTTCATTTAAATATCTTTTCTTATTCTCCCAACAAAATATTATGTTTATTTGCCATTACAATAACTTCAATAACTTTCCACATTGACACAATAGGCAATTTTTAGCATCAAGAATGAATAAATTAAAATATCATATACGTTATTGAGTAAAATATCTCATTTAGATAATAAAGTTAAAAAATGATCTCGACCATTCACCTGGAGTCTTCTCACTTGACCATAAAAATATTATTACATCAAATTTTTCTAATTCATTCTTTTTGAAAATGAAATAATTAATCGTTGTTACCCTTGCTAATTTGGTCCCCTGCAAATACCCTACATTTTTTTTATCATTCTTCACATTTAATTATTTTTCTCATCAAATTGTCTAATTCTTAACTGTTGCTTGAAAATCTTACCACTAAAAAGCACGCAAATTTCAAAATTGTGATCAGATGAGTCTATTCTAGGATTGAAAGTCGATCATTTTGAGCCTTCATAAGGAGGTTAATGAACCATTTTGATTCTTTTCTTCTTGAAAATTATATTTACTGATATTTAATTAAAAAAAAATCCAAAACTAGCCCTAATTTTAAAATTGCTGGTATTTTTATTCTAATTCATTCTCTGGTTCTTTTTGTTAGTTTCTCTCTAAAGATATTAGAGAATAAGATAACTAAATATACAGTCAAATATCAAAAACTTTGAATTAAGGTGCTTATATGCTAGCAGTTACCTTTTATCCATTCAATTAAGCTTTGTTAAGTCATACATGCTCACTATGCAAGCAACTAAGTTCTCATGAAAAAGTGGTGGTCATATCCTATTGGGTCAAAGCTTTCACTAGTTGATGCGGACATCGATCAGAGATTCAAGCATGTGTATCGCCGGAGACAGCGCAGATCGAGGCCACGATTCAGAGTTTATATTCTTAGTATATTATGTATTTTCTTTATGCATTGTTCTTTTATTTCTTGGAGTTTCCTATTGTACCCTTAGTATGAGTGAGTCATGATTGTAGCCCCAAGGGCAATATAGTCGTTGTATTTTCTTTTGTGTTGGGACCTATATATAGGTCATTTCTAGTTGTATTGAGGTTAATGAACATGATGAATGAAAATTTGTTTTAGTTATCTTGTCTTCTTCTTCTTCTTGTGGAGAGTAGAGAGTGAGAGGAGAGAGCCCAAGGTTGAGGGCGAAACGCAATACCCACCAGTCATTGGAAGAGTCCGTGACTCGTGGCCTACCCCCATCACCCGATTCCCTTCCTCTTCCCCAAACCCGCCATCCCTAAACCTTCCTTGGCCGCCGACCACCCCACCTCCTCCACCCGTCCAAGCCTCTTCACCACCGGCCCTCTTCCCCATTCCCCACATTGTTCGAATTTTGAAAATTCAAAATTATTTGAGTTGAAAATTTCCAAATTTGTCAAAAGCCAAATTGGAAAGTTTTCAACTCAAAATCATTTCGAAATTTGAATCAAAGTGAATTTCATAATCAAACCTCCTCATGCAAACAAGCAAGTTTGGAAGTTTGTAAATTGCTTCCATCCATTTTCCTCTCCCTCTTAATGCTGCCGGCCTCACTAGGCTCCCCCTCATTAATTGCTCCACTAATCCCTCATCAATTTGAAATTAAAAATTTAATTTCAAATAAAACTCCCTCCCAAATTTTCAAATCATGAAATTTATTTCAGGATTTGTTATAATAACTCCTCCCTCTCCTCTCTTGAAACCGCCGGCCTCCCCCCTATTAAGCTCCCCATTAATTCCCTAATCAAGGCCATTAATTCCAATTGATTTGAAATTCAAATTTCAAGTCATTCCCTCTCTAAATTACTCAAAACTGAAATTAAATTTCAGATTTGAGTGATCCCTTCCATACTTCCCAAACCAATTTTTCCACTACCCTACTTAGCCTCCTCCCCTTTACACGCCGCCTCACATCCTCTGAGAAATTTCCGCCTGCCTCCCTCCTTTCTCTCTCCACCACTCCTCCTCCTTTCAATCAAGGACTCTCCTTCACGCACCATTTCATAATCTTTTCCTTGAAGGATTCTCCAACACGTGATGTATGTGGATCGGAGTCTTGAGTGGGGATTGGCTGTTCATTAATATCTACGATCTCCTTGCTTTCGACGTAAGTATTTGAAGACGACCCACAGTTGAAGTAATACTTGGAGCGAGTCGTCCCGATTCTGTGAGCATCATCGACCGACGATTTTCACGCTACTATTTGGTCTCGTACAGTCAACATTCACCGCCATCCTCGTCACCCGTACCTTCTCTTGGTAAAACATTGGTGTGGCTACCATCTTCGTGGCATCGTTAGTTTGTTCAAAGCCTTCTCCCGACTGTAGCCCGACTCAGTGTTAGTGAGCAACGGTACTCGTTGTGAACTTTCTAGACATTAGCGTGGAATTCTATTATTTTTCCACATTTGCTTTATTGTGTAACTTTGAGATCTTTCATTAATGTTCCTTAACACTAGTCTTGTAACCGTTTATCTAAACATTTTCGTTACGGACAATTTTTGAATTCTTAACTTACGAAAGTTTACATCTTACATTTGTAAACTTTGTGACTCTTAATGATTTCATGTGCAATTCTTGAAGTATCTCATACTATATACTAAGGATTCATTTGGGATGCTTTCTTACTGCTTCTTAAAGCAGTTTTTTAGTACAAAAATTTTAATTTTTATTCTAGAAAGTGCTTTAAGAGCATAAGAAAAGCCATCCCAAACGAAGCCTTAGCCCAATGAGCCCTTATCAATCCATCTCAGTAAGAGGGCCCATGATCAAACGCTGTTGAAAGGATATTGCAATTCATAAACAGAGGCCCACAGACTCAATCCTAGATTTTTTTTCGAGCAATATTTTCTGAAGGCAAGCCAAGCCAACCATGAAATGATGAGCAATTTTGGAGTAATTAAAACTAGCATACTCAGATATAGAGATTGAAATTGGCAGTTAATTTGTACCCTTGGCTTTTCTGAGGCCATATTCAGTGGCTGAATGCATCATAATGAGAAAAAAAAAAAAGGCCATTAAAAAAAAACCTCTGCCCAATCTGGTACGGAGAATGTAGAAGTCCTGCAACATGGAAGATATAAATATTTCCTTTGATGATCTTCCAACTTTCCAAGTAACAGGAAACATGAGCATGCCACAAACTCAAAAAGTAGAAAGTAAATTCAAAAAAGATTCGTGCAGCATCATGACATGAAAGTGAAGCATAATTTTCAACAAAAAATTGTAGAAAGAAATCCATTTCTGATGGAAGTTACCATTTACAACTTTCTGATCTAATAAAGATACAAACAGCGTTGAAAATAGAATCATAGAACAGAGAGGATGCAGCATGATCATGCTAGAATTCACAAAATAAGTATTGCTGCAATGAAAAAGTGCATGCTGATTTAAATTAAAAAAATCCTAATGTCTATGTGCTGCAATTTTAATGCCATGGAGCACTCTTTCTTATTATTAAAGTATGTTTTCATTATTAGTAAAATCACTTATAAACACTAGAATTAGTTATTCATTTCAAAATGAACAGGAACATTAAATGAGATTAGGATAATGTGCTTTGAGATTATTTTGCTTCAGCTTTTATTTTCTTACATTCCTTAAAAGATTAAGCATGTTTTCCCAGCATTTAATCCTCTTAATTGTTAGCTCAAAGGATGCAAAAAATACAGAAATTTTTAGAAAAAACATAACAATTGTGAATGCAAATACCAAAACAGAAAAGGTACTCGAATATGTTTCGTTTCTAGTAACTCTCAACTTTTAAAACTAAAACAGGAAATAACAAACAGAATGGAAAACAAAGTGCATCTTTAAGAATTATTGCAGCAGAGAATTAGAAAACAAAAAAGAAGATAAAATATCAGGTTATAAAATTCATTCAACCTCATTTGCGTGCACACACACGGGCTGCAATGTGGGGGAACATACATAAGTAGAATCAAAAAGCATTATAGAAATTACTAAATATTACAAAGTGGGGGAACATACATAAGTAGAATCAAAAAGCATTATAGAAATTACTAAATTTTACATGAAATAAAGCAAAGTTTCATCCAGCAAGTTTAGATTGAAATGCATAAACTACCTCTCCTTGACTTTTCGGAATCATCGTAACCCTTGCTATTTTCTCTTCAAGTTCATTCAACGTGCCAGATGAATCATCTGACTTACTGATGAATGCACCAGTACTATCAGCAGAAACAAAACAAAAAAAAAACATTCATCAAGGAAAATATTGAGCCAAAGATCCATGTTCATTTCATAACTGATTGAAAGAATAATGATCTCTGATTAATGGAAATTTGATTCAGTAACAAAAGCTGAACCATTACAGATATTAGCTTCCCTAAGGCCCTGAATAACAGCTCATATAGAACTGTGCTAAACTAAGGCATTCTCATATAAAGGATGGAAATAATGAATAACAGGACTTGATGATAGAAAAATCTTTAGGAAGAAACATGATAGCGACGCATAAATTTTATTCTTTTAATTTTATATATATTCATCTCAGCATTCTCAGTTTTGTCACACTCAACTTGGTGGTCGATGAATTCTTTGTTGCCAACACTCAAAAGCATAGAAAGAAACTGAAAATGATTACCATTTATAAAATCTTCCCTTCAAGCCTCTATAATATTTGTATGCCAAAGAAACTTATCCATTTTATAAGGGGCTTACAACCTATAGTAATTATCTATATTTATTCACATTCACAAACATCTTACACTGTGTTAATCTTTTTCTACTATTCCTAAATCTTTAATCTTCTAAGATTTTCATCTATTGTTCTTCACAAATTTCAATTATAATCCATTTATTAGACTAATGTGATGTAAAAATAGCATACACAAAGAACCTTATTTGAACATCTATTCTCGCCTATACAAATAAAGCATAGGATCGGTTTCTAGGAGTCCTCAATAAAAGCGCATATGGAAATAGTTACAGGACTGCAGACAATAATAAAAATAAATGGACATGATGATAGACAAATCTTTTGAGACAAATAATATAGCCTGGCATAATGATTTAACAAAGAATAGTTCTTTCATATAAGGGCTAATGCTGTAGATCAGGTGCATTAACATCAGCATGTCTTCCATGTTGCCATACCTTAATGTTTCAAATAAATGTTCCATGATAGTGATAGGAAACACTTGGATTTCCAAGTGTTTCACCCAAAACCAAATAGATCTTAGAGAAAAAGCTGTCCACAGCAGAAACAGCCAAAAACAGTAAAAAAACTGAGAAGAATTTGGGAGAAAACGTAGGACAATACGATGCAAACACTTTAATATTGATAACGGATGAAAAGCACTTGCAAGATACAACTTTCCTTCAATTCGAGAGGAAGGAAAAAAACTCTCCAAATCTCTAGCCGAAGGCACCGAGCCAAGAACACAAACCCTAGATCTCAAATTAGATTCAAATTCA
The DNA here is from genome assembly GCA_022539455.1 of Dendrobium nobile. Classification (NCBI taxonomy): domain Eukaryota; kingdom Viridiplantae; phylum Streptophyta; class Magnoliopsida; order Asparagales; family Orchidaceae; genus Dendrobium; species Dendrobium nobile. Next base: position 72,015,429 of record CM039721.1, on the reverse strand, counting down.
AGATAATACCCTTCTACCCCCTATTCCTCCTAATTTATCATGAAAGAAGATTACAAATTACCTAATCACCCTCACATTCAAAAATTCCCTCCAAAACTCAAAATACATTCAAGTGGGGGGCCCCAAGGGATTTCCGCCCAACTCCTGGCTGGGTTTCTTCCGCGGGAGTTAGGTCAGGGAACCGCGGGTCCTGGCAAGGGGACCTTGTAGACCTGGGTTGGATGTTTGTCTAAGGAGACAAATTTGAATCCACCTTAGCTAACAGAGAGCTTTGTGCCCTATCGATCATATCCTATTGATTCATATCTCAAGGATTTGATGCCAATAAGGAACGTACCGGCGCTGGCCATAACCGGTATTTCGTGGTGCCATTTGGCGGCAAAATCACTCGGTTCAGAGGGCCCCGGGTCATAACCGTTTATCCTGCGGTGCCATTTGGCGGCGAACCGCCGGTCAGAGGACACGTACCACGTCCTTACTGGCAGGAGACTGTTTTGAGAATGGATCCTAGTGATATTCTCGACCAGGCATTTGGCTCTTTGTGAGCTGAAGTAAATTTTAATTTGTCCGCCCCGGCAAACTGTTGCGGAGGGTGGATGGATTTTTTGCTTTAAATGCGATGGTTAGATTTCCATCTTTAAATATTTTTGGAATTTTCTGGATTCTGGATGATTTTTGGAATTTTTGGGTTTTTGGATTTGGACTTTGTGGAGTCTAGATTTTCGGGCATTTGGATGGAATTTAAAAGTATTTGTGAACCCCTCCGGTTGAGATAACTAATCAATGCGGTCATCATCGGGGTGTTCGGGGGCATTCCCTTTATGGATTGAATCTTGTCAACTCTATCGGGCTGTCGACAGGGGATCGGATTTCGTAGGCTTTATGCTCTTTGATAATGAATTCTCATTGTTGTAGGACTTGAAGGCCTAATATGAATGTATTAAGACAAATATGACGGTCGCCACAACCGTATATTTGTTTGTTGGTTTGAACCCTGTCGACTTCTATTGACCCGTATAGAAGGATCGGTTTCGAACCTGAATTCACTTGTCAACCCGCACAACATCCCTAGACGTCACGTGTGTACCAATAACACGCTCGCCGGGGCCCATGCGGGTTGAGAATATATTTCCCACTTTTGTGTACCTATGTGTATACAATTTATAATGCACGTGTAGGGGATATTTTTGGAATATTTATAGATGCCTTATGTCTGTTTGTACGGATGTTGCAGATCCGGTGGCGTGGCGTAGCAGCTTTTTGAATTGAGTTGTTCGCTGCTTTATATAGGTAGACTATCGTGCACTATTTGTTGATTTTTGTAGGCGGATCATAGTGCACTAACTAATCTCCTGCCTTTGTAGAAGCTCGTAGGAGCTTGTATTCTTTACACATTCTGCTGTGATTTTGGTCTTTATAATATAACCACTATTGCTAGAGGTAGATGTATTCATCCTTAGACTGAATTGACTACAGGATACTGCATTTACTGTAGTCTTTATGCATCTACCCATCAGTGGCAGGTGACATATACATCTGTCTTCGTAGAGAGCTTATATGTGTTGCAGATCTTTGTAGTTCTTTGTAGGAGTTCGTATTGTCGCTTGTGAGTGAACCGACATTTCACTTCTATTTGGGATTTTAATGTATGACCTTCATTCATTCATTGACCTCTTTATTTGCAAGGGACATATGTCTTCTACGACGACCTCCTGGAAGTATTTTGTAGGAGCTCCACTGTTTCTGCATCGAATCCACCCTTTCACCAATCTCGGGTGGTTTGCTGATTGTATTTTGTAGAGACGGGTCATATTTGATACTGTCTTTTAAAGATGCCCGTAGGAAAGTCATCTGCACCAGTACCATCTCGGCGATTGTACTTGCTTGCAAGGACGGATCTTCTACTATCAAGTATTAATGCTGCCTTCTCAATCTACAGGCATTGTAGGAATTGACGTAGGAGATTTACATCTTATTGTGGTCATTTCACATTCGTAGACATTTGCACTTAGTCTGCTAATCAACTACCTTCTAGTTGCAAAGAACATGTGTGTCTGTCCTCGATCGGATGGTTATTGGCGCTAACGGGCATTTGCTTTCATTGTGTGCTACGCTGAATACATTCGTAGGAAGTGTTGTGATTTGATTGGTGTCGAATGTGAGGGCCCAACGATATTCAAATCGGACTCAAGCCTGGACTCTTCCAAGTCCAGTTCAAATCAAATTCATGAGCTCAATGTACAAGATCATTTCTATGTCAGTTGTAGTCCAACTCAAGTACTCGCTTGAGTTCGAATTGTTCAAGCCATTAATGTTCAGATCCAGAGTACAAGTTCAAGTTGATTGTTCATTCACATCCTTGCTCGTCGTGCAATTTCAAGTCTTATAATTTGATTTGAGTTTGAATGTTCAATATCAAATTCTTGCTCGAGTCCAGTCCAATTTCATGTTCTTTTCAATTTTGAATTTGAATTAAGTCTTTTATTAGTGTCTTTGGAGTTCAATCAAGTCCAGGTACGAGTCTCATTTTTGTTCATTTGATGTGTAACAGGTCCAAGTACGGTCCGTCTTTACCCGAAATTTCGGCAGCCTCCCGGCGTCTCCCTCGTTTAGGGGAAAACTACGAGAAAACTGGGCCTTTCCCACCACGCGCAATAAAGACGTGTATGGTAGGTGTCCTCTGAAGAGGACACCGCGGCCGTGATTTTTTGTTCCTCCCACCACCGCGCGCAATAAAGGCGTGTATGGGGTCTTTGACAGTACCTATTTAAAAGATGCACAGTTTGCTTTCCCCCCGCTTGGGGGTACTTATGAATGACACAATTTGCTTTCCCCCCGCTCGGGGGTACTTATGAGTGACCCCGCCTCGCCGTAGGTGCCGCACCGGGGTCCCTTCCCACCACGCGCAATAAAGGCGTGTATAGGTGGTTTTCCGGTGCGCCACGAATACCGAGGTAGAGTTTAGGCGATTGCTCGCTTCGTCGTAATCATCAGACCGGCGTCCCATCCCACCTCGCGCAATAAAGGCGTGTATAGGAGTTTTTTCGGTCTGCTGCAAACAATGATGCGAGAAATCTGAGTTTAGAGAGTTCGTACCTTTGCGGGTTTTGCCGGTGGTTCGTTTAAAAATGCGCAGTTTGCTTTCTCCCGCTCGAGGGTACTTATGAGTGACCCCGCCTCGCCGTAGGTGCCGCACCGGGATCCCTTCCCACCACGCGCAATAAAGGCGTGTATAGGCGGTTTTCCGATGCGCCACGAACACCGAAGTAGGGTTTAGGCGATTCCCGCCTCGTCGTAGGCGTCGGACCGGGGTCCCATCCTACCACGCGCAATAAAGGCGTGTATAGGCGGTTTTCCGGTCCACCGCACACAACGCAAGCGAAAATCTGAGTTTAGAAAGTACGTACCTGCGCGGGGTTTTGACGGTGGTTGAGGCTCTTGAACCGATGCGCGGAGCGAACATTTTTTATTAATTATAATTAACAACAATTAAATAAAATTAATTAAATACTAATCTTTAATTAATCATTTTTTAATTAATTAAAATTAATTAAAATAATTAATTAAAATTAATTAAAATAATTAATTAAGATTATTAAAATCAATTTAAAAAAATAAGTTATAATTAATTTAGAATTAATTATAACTTAATTAACATTAATTAATTCTAATAAAATATAATTAATTTACATTAATTAATAATAATTAATTTATAAATTTTGATTAATTAAAGATAATCATTATAATTAATTATATTTAATTATTATAATTATATATATATATATATATTTATATATATATATATATATATATTATATATATATATATATATATATATATATATATATATATATATATATATATATATATATATATTATTAAAATGTTTAATGCTAAAATAATCCTCCCACCCTCTTTCTTTGCTTACGGGATCTAGCCAGAGAAGCGTGAAAGGGAGAAAGTTACCTTCACTGCCAACGTGCTCCCGTCGTTGCTTTAGATCAAAATGCCGTAACTTTCGGTCCGACAGGTAGGGAGAGCTGTCGCTGGAGCGAAGTCGATCAGCCCGGATGAGTTGAAGGAGCGGCGGGCGGGACCGGGCGGTGGAGAGGAGGCGTCGGGATGGGATTCGGTCGGCCAGGAGTTCGGACAAGTTGGAACTCTCTCTATCTCCCTCTCTCTCTCTCTCTCTCTGCTCTGGATCGGGAGGAGCAAGGGCGTCGGGATGGAGATCGGAGAGGCTTTGATCGGAGGGGCTTTGTGTGTGTGGAAGAAGCCGGGAGATCGGGAGGAAGAGTTGCAGCGATCGTGGATGTCGAAGCCTCCAGTTGGTGCGGTATTTAACGACCTCAATGGGTAACGATCGAGGTGAGATGCGGGATTCGTGGGAGGCGACACGAACGGCGCCGCGCCTACAGTGTTTCAGCGGGATTCGCGGATTCGTCGAGTCCGAGGTTTGCGGGATATCCGGGATTCAACAGAGCAGAGGTATCATTTCGTTTTTGTTTCCTTTGGATATTATACGAAGGTCAACAAAAGTCTTAATTAGAAAGTATTAAAAACGATTTTCTTTTATTAGATTTAAATATGAATTTGACTCTTAATAGGACACAAAGGAGAAAAATGGGTCATATAGCCAACTTCTTGTAGTGGGATAAAATTGATATTGCTGTTGTATCAATAATTTGAAATATATATTTTAAAAATATTCTCATTTATTTGATAACTGTCATCATGATTATGGGATAAAGGCTTGATGTTGTTGTTGTATTTGATTCCATAAAAGTTGAAAGTGTTAAAACAAAATTAGTGGACATACTTAATTATTTTGGCGAAGTCTTTAAGGTGAAATAAAATCAGCATGAGTTGGCATGAAACACAAGCTTACAGAGAAATGTTAACATAGTATCTAATGTTTATCGGGATGAATTGCATAATTTGATTCAGGATTTTAAGCAAAATGTTTTTTACATATTTTAATATTATGTAAGGTTTACATATCTTGTAAGCTATTTTGTTATCATTCTTGTTTTGTTAAAGGTTTTAGGTGAGAGTTTAGGGATGCATTAAGCTACAATTCAATAAAAATAATATTTGAGATTCTATCTTCTTTTTTAAATATTGAGGCATGTTTCGATCATTATATTACTCCTATAGCACCTTTGTTGTTTCCTAAGGAAAACTTAGTAACCTCTCATCTAAAACCTATGAAAAATATACTAATGAAAGAATTATGAATGGTTGAAGTTGAATAATTGAAGAAATGATAGTTTATGAATATTCTTTTGAGAATGTATTAGACGCAGAATATAATTTACAGTTACAATATGAATTTATATTTAAATTTATTGTAAATGATATGTGACCTACAAGTTGATCATGTTCATGAACATGAAATTTTAGTTGCATTAGGATATAACACAACTAAGCATGATATCATATATAAACATGATTTCCTACATGTCGATGTGAAATTGACGAATCGATGAGCAATATGAAATATGACTTATAATGACTTCCCAGATAATATTATTCTTGTGATGGATGATTTAACTAATGTTAATTTTATCTTTGATATTGGTTTAGTGGCATGCAAAAGGAATAGAGTTAGAGCACGCCAATATTTCAGGAAATTCATTAGTTACGAATGCCTTAAAACAAACCTAAAATTTAATAACTTTACTATTTTAGGTCAATTCTAAAGGTGTATATTTCATCATAACTCATATTTAAATTGTTTGAATTAATTTCCTTTAAAAACTTTATTCATATAAGCATATCTCACCATCTTCGTTTTGGAATTAAATATAATTCTTTGTTTGTACGTTTTATGTCGCATAAGGTTTGTAGTATTTTCATTATTTTTTTTTATTTGCATGAGGATATTCTCATTAAGCTAGCTACTAACTATGACAAATATAAGCATGCTATTGATGCAAACAAAATGTATGTGGAGTTTAAACTTGGTTATAATGTCATGCCACATTTAAATAAAGAAAGACTTTCACAAAAAAAAAAAAAAAACTCTTAAGAAATTGAATGCGAGAAGGTAATCATTTAAAATTATTGTGAAATCTTTGAAGGAAGATAGATCTTGAATTCACCTTCTTCTACTACACCTCTTCCTTTCTCGATCAACCACAAGAACAGTCGCCCATAGAGAAGAAGGGAGAGAGGGAGAGAGGTCACAAATATGTATTGATTTGTTGTTTAGGTACGACCTTCTTTTTCTAGCCTATCTACCTATGAATTGTATATAGACATAAGCAACTTGACACTAGTATGGTGTCTTGCAGAGCAACTATACCTTAAAATTGGATCAAATACTAACAAAAATTATGCAATTTATTGGAACTACCACCTACACATTCGAAATTCCAAAAGTTTCATGTATTAATCTAATTTTCAGTGTGTGTGTGTGTGTATATATATATATATAGGGACATTTAGGTAAATTAAGGCAAACTCATACACACATCGCGTACACAAGACTCGAACTCAAGACCTTTTAGTTGATAGCCTAAGCTCCCAACCACCGGATCAAGATGAGCTGTGTATCTAATTTTCAATGTATATGATATAAGCTTATTTCATGAGCTTGCTATCAATTCCTTGGATTCTTCTCTCTTTCCATCTCCCCTATGTATCTACATCTAATTCCTTTTCAAACTATTGTATACAACTAGTTACTAAATTATTTTGGATAATAAGATTGTGTTTACTATCAGTAATGAATTTCAGAGATATTTAGTGCATTAGTATTTCAGACTTGTGATGACCCTTGGATTAATTTGTATGAAGCACTAAATTTATGCCTTGATATGCTTGCTGGGTACTAAAACTGAATTTGTTGGAGCCAAATTTTTTTAAGTTGATCTGATCAATGCAATCAAATCTTTACTTTGATATGCCTGTAGCCATTTTTAGATCATCAAGTCTATCGGTGAGAATGCCTACCAAATTAATTTTTCGAGGAATATGAGTACTTTGACCACCTTTAATGACCTTTCACCTTATTATGAACAAGGAGAACCAAACATCAAAGATGATTCTACTCATACTGGGGGAAAATGCCATAGTGATAAGTTGCTTTTAGCCTTCGGGGTCCTTTTCGTATTTAGTACAAGGCTGTTTTTCTTTTCCTTTCTTCATAAGGGTTGTTTAGTAATTTAGTTCCCTAGAGGTTAGGAGGGAGAATAATCTATTTATGCCCTCCCTTTAGTGAGAAAGGGGAGATTTTTGGGAGTTTGTTTCCAGGTTATCCTAAAGTTTGGGAGACCCTGTTTGGGGCAGATTTCCCAAAATTTAGAGGAAGTTGGGAAGGAAATGAGATCATGGTGGAGGCCAGGACTGCCACAATCAGTCACAAAGAGGTTCTATCCCTTCTCCACAGCGGTTTTGTAATTCTAGCATAGGTTTTTTTGTCTAAATTTATAGCAAGTTTGCCATCTCCCATGGATATTCTTATGTTTGTGTGCATGTAGTTTTCCTATTTTGAATGGTGCTTCAACACAACCTTATTTTCATTTTCTAATCATCTATTGCAATTTTAACATTATTTTTTCTATTCAGTCTTTTTAGGAAATAGACTGGTGAAGAGCAAACTAGACTTAGATTAGGCACTTAGTTCCCTAGCAAAAAAAGTGCCCTTGATGACACAGGCTTCGTTTGGGAGTGCTTTTTTACTGCTCTTGAAGTAGCTTTTTAGTATAAAAATTAAATTTTTTTACTAGAAAGTTGCTTCAAGAAGCAGTAAAAAAGCCGTCTCAAACGAAGTCATAGTCTAATATTTATGTCAAAATAAGTTATGGGACATCTGCTAAAAGTTATGGCTCGAAAATCATGAGATTTTGATGTACTGCCAGTTCACCCTGAACCGGCCTAGCCGGCCCAAGGGCCGGTTCAGTTCTATAGGAGGCGGAACATGTCCGCCTCCCTTGGGTTTAGCTGGCCACATGGTGGCCCCCAACTTGTCAAATAGTTTTGAATTTCAAAGAGGGGGCAAACTAGACTTAGAAAGGAGGTTTAGGGGAACAACAACTAGAAACGGTTGCTAATACCCCGTAGGCTAAGGGTTTGGAGGGAGAATAGTTTAGGAAAGTTTTTTTATTAAGAGGGAAAGGAGGTTTAGGGAGGATTAGGTTTTGTTTGATTGCAAATTAAGGTTTCTTGGCGTTTGGGCTCTAGACTCTCTCGTCTAGAGATTTGAGAGAGACAATCATCCTCTCAAATTGAGGATCATTTGTATCTTTTTCTCGTGTTTGTTTGGTTTTGTTTCTCTTACTGCAATCCACAGTTTTGGGGCTGATTTCGTCCAAATTTTGCATTATCCTCGCTGTTTTCATCAATTGGAAATAGATTTGCTTGTGAACTCAAGTATTACCCGTAGGGTTACTTGCGAACTCAAGTATTTTCTATCAGATTTCTAGCAGTCCTTTTATTTTTTTATCTTTTGGTTCCCTTATATTTTGGTCTTTCCTTCTTTATGCAGACATCACTTCATGGAAGTTGTCCAGTCATCAAAGGGGAAAAATGGGTAGCAACAAAGTGGCTGAGAGATCAAACTGAATAAGAGGTCTTCGTGGATGCATCAACAGAATCAATACTTCATAAAATTTTACATTAGAGAAGCTATGGTAAGAACTTGTTTAAGATTTTCTCATAAGGCCCATTTGATTCTTTTTTTTTTTTCTTTCTTTCTCCTGTAGTAATGTACATATACTGTACTATAGTTCAAATAAAATCCAGTTTTGTTTTAGGAGTGAACGCAATCCCTGATTGAGGTTGTTTGGCAATCACTTTGGCATGAAAGTGCTTTTAAATCTTTTTCATATTTCTTTTTATTAAGTGCTTTTAAAATCTTTATAACTCTGCGGAAATGATATTTTGGTAGCCTTTGAGTAGATTTATTTGAATCTAATATCAAATATATCACTCATATAATTCATTTCTATCATTCATACAATCCTATAAACTTTAATATTTTATTTCATGCACTTATATTTGTTATATTGGTGGTAGTCGTGTAATATTAATGTTTTGAATGTTAGATATATAAATAACCTGAAATAAAATGATATTTATGTAAAACCACCTTTATAATATTACTAGTTGATAAGGAATATTTTATATTTTAAATTATTTATATTTTTTGCTGAAATTTTAGAGGCTATCTTCTTGTTCATTTTTTATTTAATTAATATCTCAAAGTTTTCAACCATATTCAATGTGTCATATTTTATATTATTTATTTTATTTCAATTATAAATTTATTGAATTGTAAAACAGAGCTCTGCATTGGGTACTCAAATCCACATCCATCCATGTACCACGGGTATGGGTGGGTATGTGTACGCCCATGATCTTGTGGGTGAGTAGGGGTTGGTATTCAACATCAGTGGATAAATTGACTTACATTGCAAATAAGTGTATATCTTATATTACTATAATCCTCACTATGTAGTGTGCAGCATTTAACCACACTGCGACTACGATAAATTCTGATATTCGGCTTGAAAGTTCGCAATCAGAGCAAAGGGCAACAAGCCTCAAGGCCATCAGTCCGTGGTAGACTATGTTCAAAAAGTATGGAAAGTGGGTGGGATAGGTGGGTACGACATCTCGATAGTCACCATTGGTGGGCGAAGCCCATCCGAGTAAAGTATGGACATTCAATGGGTATCCAACCAGGACCACATAAAGGGCTTTGTTGTAAAATAAAAAAAAGTTAATAGTGTAATTTTAAAAAAAAATTGTAATATAAATAATATATCAAGTTTCATTGAGATTAAATGATTTTTATTTAAAACATATTAAATTCTAATAATGAATATTTATTAGACTTACCTAGCTGCATATGGGGCCCACCCTCCTGCCTTCACCCAAGCCTAGTCCACCCACCCTGGCGGCATGCCTATATCGTGCATTTCCCAAAATCTCTCTTTTCTCTTCTGACTGTTAAGCGTATTGACTGATGACCCGACACTCAAAAATCCTCTTTTGACTGGTAATCTGTAATCAATTAAGCTCCACCTTCTTCTTCTTCTAAAGCTCCTACCTTTACCTCATTTCCTCCCAATTTCTACTCTCTCTCTCATGGCTCTCCATCCTCTCCTCTCTCTCCTTCTCCTCATCGCCGCCGGTACATCTCCTTCCCTCGCCACCAACTCTGAAGGTATTCTCTTTACAGCAACCAAACTCATTACTCTGTTCGTCTCTCTCTCTCTCTCTCTCTCTCTCTCTCTCTCTCTCTCTCATCCTTTTGTCTTTGCCATCAAACAGGGGAAGCGCTGCACTCTTTCAGAACCCATCTCTCCGATCCCACCAACGTTCTACAGAGCTGGGACCCAACTCTCGTCAACCCCTGCACTTGGTTCCATGTCACTTGCGACAATCAAAATCGCGTAATACGACTGTAAGTACCGTTCTTTCTCTACCTATTCTTCTTCTTCTTCTTCTTCTGCTCTATCCAAGCCATAAAAATCTCATCTTTGGAGGTTTAATGCAGTGACTTGGGAACGTCCAACATCTCCGGCTCTCTGGGTCCCGAGCTCGGCCGCCTCAAGCATCTCCAGTACCTGTAAGTGCGATTTTTCCGATCAAAATTTTATCTTTTTTGTTTGATTCTGTTTTTTACCTTGAAAATTTGAAGCTTTGGTACTGGGAAATTGCAGAGAGCTTTACAGGAACAACTTTGATGGAAAGATTCCAGAGGTGTTGGGGAATTTAGAGAACTTGGTTAGTTTGGATTTGTTCGGAAACAGACTCGAGGGCGAGATCCCTAAATCCTTCGCCAAGCTGAAGAAACTCCGGTTTTTGTAAGCAAATTAGCCATTTTTATACTTTCTAAATCTTCGTTAATTGCTTTTTGAAGTTAAATCTGATGAAAATTTGCCCTTTTTTTGCTCAATCTGAAGGAGATTAAATAATAACAGACTGACTGGTTCTATTCCAAAAGAGCTTACCACTCTTCCGAATCTCATTGTCTTGTAAGAAAGAAACTGTTTGGATTAATTGAATATGTAATATCTATTTTTTTTTTAAATGTTGGAAATAATTTATGGACTGTTATTTCACAGTGATGTTTCTAACAATGATCTCTGCGGAACCATTCCAATTGATGGACCTTTTGCACATTTCCCTCTCCAAAGGTACGGATTCATCAAATTTTATGCTAAGCTTGGTTGGTGAGCGAGTACAGTTAGGAACCCCGGCCCTCAATCCGTGTTCGATTCCCCTCGAGCGGCAACGCCTCTTAAGTGGGGCAAATTATTGCATCAGGTCACCTGACGCGCAAAATAAGTTCGGACATCCAATAAAAATTTGTCGCGTCACCTGCGCTTTAGTTGCGCTTTACCTGCGCTTTACTTGCGCTTTACCTGCGCTTTACCTGCGCTTTACCTGCGCTTTACCTGAAATAATATTTTATTAATATCCGGACCTATCTCTGCATCAGGTGATCTGATGCAATAATTTGCCCTTAAGTGGGGTCCTGGGCCCTGAGATTATGTAGGAGTGGGTGCTTCTTCTAGCTCAACCGAGGGATTAGTTACGTCGCAAGCGTCTCACAAGCTGAGCTGACAAGGGTAGATAACCACGTTTCAAAAAATAATAATAATAATAAACAAAATATTCCAATTCCTTATAATGGACATATTGATATTTTCAGTTTAGTATGGAGAAACATTTTTGTTGTTTAATTTGTGGAATAAAGGTGCTCACTTCATTTTTAGTTAAGGGTTGTTATACTTTTTCATGTAGAGAACTGGCAGAGCTTCTTTTACAACTCGTGAGTTGTTTATTCTCTTATTGCTGATTGAATGAGACAAATGTGGTACAAATGGGATGTTTTATGTTGCAAGACACAATGAACATTTAGCAAGTTGAAATTTTGGTGGGTGGTTGCAAGGGCAGATTTGAGAGAGAGAGAGAGAGAGAGAGAGAGAGAGAGAGAGAGAGAGAGAAGGGTTACTACTAGTACATTAAAAATTCAACACTTGCTTTTGTATTGGGATTAGTGATCATATTCTTATTTATCTTAGGCCTCGTTTGGGACAACTTTGTATTGCTTTATTTTTCAGGCTGCAATCATAATTTTTGTCTGGGTCACTATTTTTCACTGCTTTCAGCAAATTTTTGTGTTAGGAAGTTGTTTTTACAATAGATTTAAAAGAAATTACATTCTTTACATAAACTTTATAACCACATTTATAACAAACTGCAGCCATTCCAAACCGATCATTTGTGATCTCCTCATACGAGAGTCATTTGCATTTACTTGCCAAGTTCTTTCACAAAGTTGGAGGACTAGTGATTCTAGTTTATCGCTACCCTCCGATGCTCAACCATTGTCATCAATGTGATGGTTTCCAAAAAAACCAAATATGTCCCATTGAGGCTAAACAATTTTGTTTGAAATAGATAACCATAAAACCATATGTTATGTCTCATGAAGACTGTAAATTCACGCTAAGATTTGGACTTACCCTTTTGATTTGGGATTTTACAATTTAAGGTATGTTTTTCTCTCGTAAGAAATTTCATGTAAAAACCTTATGCAGAAGCAATAAGGTCATTACATAGCAATTAGATCTTTAGGTTGCAATACATAATGAAGATTTCATTTTCTTAAGAAATTTAGGTTTGTGGGTGAACACCATCAATCCAAAAGCTTGAGTAGTTAGGATCACTTTTAGTATGTTAAGAATTCAAATTGCATTCAACTTGAGATTATTCTCCGCTTTCATATTTATGTTTATAATCTCCCTCGCGAAAAGTTATTACGTATGGTCACCGGATCGTCTGGAGGCGAATCAAGACGCACTACATTATCCGGTACACAGCAAAATGATGACTTTGCACACTCTGATTCGCCTCCGGAAGACATCCAATGAACGCACATAATAATTTCTCCTCCCTCACACCAGCGTCCTCTGTATTGATCATAACTTGCTTTCAAACAGAAGCTTTTAATCATCATCAAATATTATGCATCAAGATCTTTTTTAATAGCGTAAAGTTTGCGTAGGAGTCGATCGCTCTTGAATTTGCAATAAATATAATGGATTATACATAAATGAACCACATCTTTAAGCATGCAATGCTGACAACTGAATAATCTCTCTTTGTTTCTATCTCTACTCAGCTACGAGAACAACAAGAAGCTCAATGGACCTGAGTTGCAAGGACTTGCCCCCTATGATTGCGGATGCTGAAGAAATTTCAATTTGAAGCTCTGAATTATGGATTAAGACTTCTTATGTATTTGGAAAATTTTATACTGTTCTGTTTGTTTTATAAAATCTATTTATTAGCTGCCTGCAAATGTGATGGATATTTTGAAAAAAAGATAAAGAGTTTTATGGTATTTTTCATTTTTGTGTTGATGAGAAAAGTCTTAAGTTTCGGTTGAGATAACTCTCTTATTACTTTTTAAAATAGCTTTTTAATTCAAAAAAAAAAAAAAACTAAAAAGCTCTTTTAAAAAACATTAAAAGAGTTGTCTCAAATGAAATTTAGGCTTCGTTTGGAACAACTTTTTTACTGCTTTGTAAAATAACTTTGTAGTTCAAAATTTAAAACTTTTGAATTAAAAAGCAATAAGAAAGCTGTCCCAAACAAAACCTTAAGGTTTCATTTGGGTCGGCTTTCTTACTGTTTCTTGAAATTAGTTTTATAGTAAAAAATTTTGACGTTACTATGTTAAGTTATGATTTTTACTGTTAATTGTGCATTGGATTTTCTATGAAACATTAATAGGCTAGTCATCCTAATATAGTGTAACAAATATTAAATATTATTATTGCATCTCTAATCTCTATTAGCTATTTATCTCATTGGTACAATGGAATGAATTCATGAAATGGGTAGAAATAAAAATTTAATTTATATAGTGACTGCACTGAAAATAGAATTTCAATGATTTAGTAGGGATTGGATGGTCAAAAAAAATTTTTTTTTTATAAAAATGCTTTTTGTAAAAAATAAAGATAATCAATCTAAGATAAAGATGTTCTATGTCCATCTGCTTTTATTCTCTCCTCTTTGTTATGAAGTTATTTTTGTGCTTGAAATTAGTTTATAAAATTAATTATTTAATTAAAATATTAAATATCAATGTTAATTTTTAAATTTCATGTTTTTTTTTAAATTGTCTTAAAACTTTGAAAATAAATTTATGACAAAATAAACATTTTCCATTTAGAATGAGATTAGAAATAATACTTCTAACAAGATCAATTGTGTTGACATATGTTTCATGTGCTAAATAGTTTTGATAAAATTATAAATATTTAAAAAATGTATACTAATTTTATTATTAAAAATGATCAAATACACAATTAAAGATTTTGGACTCTTAAACAGCCTCATGCTAAAAAAACAAATTAATTTCATGCAAGCAAAGCCATCAATCAAATACAAATAAATTGGAGAGAAAAAAAAAATCACCAACTTTTTCTCTAAATTTTTTCTTTCTATTATAACATTTGAAAAATAGATCAACCTTTTAAAATCAATTTAAACCAATTCAAGCACATACAAATCAAATTCTTTGAGCCTCAACTTTCAATAATAATAATAAATAAAACTATTTAACACACCTAATTAATTGGAATTAAAATCAACATTTAAACTATTAAATTTAGATTGAGATGATAACAACACACAAAAATAAATCAAATTTATATTATTTTATTTCAAAATAAATGCAATAAACTTTAAATTTACCATGATTAAAATTTAATTGAAATATTTTGAAGGCTACATTTGAGACAGCTCATTTTTAAAACAATTTTTTAGTACAAAATTTTTTAAAAAGTCCAATAAAACCGAACCGAAATATGAATAAAGCACAATATAGAATGAGAGTGCGACCCACTCAAAGCAAAGTAGCTCTCAATTAGAATGCAATGTTTTTTTTCCAAATTAGGTAAGCCCAAATTAAATTACAACAAATAAACATGTAATGAAGGAACTGACTCGATAGAACCACAAATATAATAAGGTGGTATAAAGAAACTTATTAACTCCCAACTCCAATATTAGTTGCGCATCCTACAATTCTCAGCAGCTCTTACCTGAAGGAAATAGGGGTGTGCCTGCAATTTATATGGTATAATCTATGAAAAATGTTTCTGGAAGAACAATAAATGATGATTGTAGCAAGAAGAAAGCCAAGTTTTTATTGTTTTTATTTTAACACCACTTTTGTTTAGCTCACTTGCCGTACGAGTCAAAATAGGTAAAAGGGCTTCACAAAAGTATAATGGTATTTCTCTTTTTTTAGGGTTTGTTTGAGGAGAAATTATTCTATGCGGAGACCGGACACAGAACGTCATCCGGAGACCAACCCGAATGCACCACGTCAATGATACCGAGCCGCGGTATCAAGCGATACCGAGCACATGAGTGACGTGGCACATTCTGGTTGGTCTGTGGACTGCGTCGGCGTCTGCACAGAATAATTTCTCTCATTTTGGATGCTTTTTTTTTATTACTTTACATTTTTAGTTTAAAAATTAAAATTTTTATACTAGCAATCTACTTTAAAATACAATTAAAAAAATCATCCCAAACGAAGCCTTAGTTTATGCTGCTGACATTATTGTTATTGGGGCAAATTTGGCACTAATTACCCATTTGCAATAACATTTTTCAAATCATATTTTATATGAAGAATCTTGGGACTATTACATCTTTGGAAGCTCACATTAATCCATTTGACATTTTTCTAAATCAACATTAACATGCACAAGATCTTATTTCTTGGATAGGACTTCAAAAATCTTCTCTTATGAATATTCAATTAGAAGTAAACACAGTATCAAAGCAAGGACAATGACCTACTGTATTTCGACAATTGATAGACAACTTGAATTATTTGGCAATTACTCAATCTGATATTTCTCATTGTTCAACAAGTGGGTCAATTTATACAAATTGCTCATCATTTATAACTAGCAGTTGTTTGTTGTATCATTGGATATCTTAGTGGACAACTAGCTGTAATTTGTTCTTTTCAACTACTTATTCTCTTCATAATATGCCTTATGGTGACGCTAATTAAGTCGAGTGTTCTAATACTAACAGATGCCAATGGTTCATAAGGTACACAATTTTTATTACCAATGCTCAATGTTGATAATAAGACTTATGAGGACTTTTTGATCTCTGATCTATCCTCCTCTAAGGAGAACGACCGAATAAACTACTAATAATCTCTTGAAGATAACTTCAATGCCTCAAAGGCTCAAAGCTTATTCAACTTATATCATGGAAGCTATCATCCACAATTCATACCTACTATATTATATCAATGTCCTTGTTGGATGCGATGATAGGCAATTTTATTACTTAAGAGATATAGTGAAATCATTTCAATTGATCTAAACCTCATAATTTTTCTCCTTTATGGATTTCCTACAAGGTACTCTCAATTCCGAGGTCTAGATCAATTGAAAGGATTACGATGAAGATCTCACACAAATAAAAAAATCTTGTATCTCCATTAGTTTTATAACAGGTGGAGGGTGCGTGTATTGATGCAACATAGCTTTTATTGTTTTGTGACACCAATTCTCGATTTCGAATTATTTAGTTTGCAATATTTTTGTATAAGTTATAATTCTAGTATTGATTGTTTACCTTTTAAAGACTGTTGTTAAATTAATTGGTGGCTTGTGAATTATAAACCTAAAGTTCCTTTGTATGGGGTTTGTGATCTTAGGTGATTTTTAAAGTGGATCAAGAATTTAGACTTTTTTTTTAATATTATCATTTATTTGATTTCACAAAAATCTTTGTTCAAATAAAATTAATGGGGAAGACTAGATTGTTTTAATGAAATATTAAAAGTGAAATAAAATCAAGATGTATTATAAATAAATATAAGATTAAAGAGAAATATACATAATTTAGTGACTATAGGAATCAACTGCATAGCTATGATGCACCGATACTTCTTCTCAAAGAGATGTGCAGTGTCCGACACGTATCCGACACGATACTAACCGACACTCCTCCGACAAGTGCCGGACATGCCGAAAATGTGTCCGATTAAAAAAATATTAAATACAAATTGGACACACGTGTCGGTCCGACACGTGTATCTTAAATATTTTATGAATTTTTTTAAATATAATTTATTGTATTTGGAGAGAATTAAATAAAATTTCTTATTTCATATCCACAACACCAAATCAACGTCCGCACTTAATACACATTCATTGAATATTCTCATTTTCATTTCTCTTTGGCAGTGAAGACATTTTCATCTCCTCTCTCGGTGACTAATAAATGGCATCGAGGCTTGACTCTCGACATCCTAATACTAATCATTTTAAACACAAATTCTAGTTAAATGACTTATTATTTCTAAATTATTTTTAAAAATATACTTATTTAATTTGTTTACACTATTTTTAAAATATAAAAACTATAATACCGTGTCCAATCCGTGTCTGTGTCCTATATTTTCAATAATTGACGTGTCCCGTGTCCGTGTAGTGTCGTATCCGTGTCGCTATGTCCGTATCTGTGCATCATAGCTGCATAGTCAATTTAGGAGTTCTCAACAAAAATAATCTAATGTGGTTGAATATTATGTAAGGCATATACTTTTGTAGATAAACATGATTTGCCTTTAAACTATCTTGTTACTGTTAAGGGCATTAGAGGAGAGTTTTTATAATTCACTGAAAACTATGTGAGGCTTCATCTAGATCTTTAAGTATTGATGCACGTTATGTTTAAAGCCTATATGAAAAGATGTTCATGCAAGAATCTGTTAGACCGGCCTCTAGTGGACCGGCCCAACCCAACCGGCCTCAACCTCTTTAAAGAGGCCGGTTCTTTGCTACAGGAGGAGTGGTGGCGGCATAAGGAGAGAGAGGAAGGAGCGGGACCCACTAGGGATTCAAATTTGAAAGAATTGGAGGCAAAGAAGGGGGCAGCAAGGTCAAGGGAGTAATTTGGCTTCAAATAATTAATTATATGCTTTAAATATGGGAGGAGAGATTAGGGTTAAGGTTATGCATGATTATTGTTTCTCTTGAAGTTCTCTTTGGTGTTTTGGGCTCTATGCTTCTTGTCTAGAGGTAAGGAGAGAACGATCCTCCTCTTGAATTGAGGATCAATTGTATCTTTGTTTCGTTCTTGCTTCGCTTTGATTTCTATAAAATTATCTACTGATTTTGATTGCTTCCACCATAATTCTTCTATCTTTCTCGCTGATTTTACCAAATATTGTTAGGTTTGCTTGCAAACTCAAGTATTCCCATTAGAGTTACTTGCGAACTCAAATATTTCCTATCAGAATCTTGTATGGTTGAAGTTGATTCAATTGAAAAAATAATAATTCACGAATATTCATCTTACTACGAGGTACATGTAAATCTAACAACTCATTCTCATAGCTTTCCTCTAATATAAACAGGAGGTACAGGAAATTTTAATCTACTGATAATGTTACTGCTCGTTTAACTCCAAAAAGCTCCCTTGACAAACCCTTGAGAAATGGAATGCAAGGAAAGCATGATCATTTAAAATTTTGCAACAAATTGAAACTAGCTTCTATAATGTTAAAATTTTAGAAAACTCTGCATTCATCGAATTTTCAACTTCTTATTTGACCTTCTTTCATGAGCCTACTGTTAATTCCATGGATTCTTCTCTTTTTTCCACTTCTTCCTTGTGAGTCTTCTCTTTTCCACTATCAGATATTACAATTTGCTCCTCCAGAAATTTTGGATGATTATAGATTCCAGTGACAACTATTGCATTGATTGACATATTATTTTATACTACTACTACAACAACAAGCCTTAATCCCACTAAGTGGGTCAACTACATGAATCATTTTTCTCCATTATATTCTATTGAGAGTTAGATTCTCATTTACATCTAATAAAAAAATGTCGTTTCTAATACTTTCTAACCAAATCTTTTTAGGTCTATCTCTACCTTTCTTAACATATGCCAAATCTAATACATCTACTCTCCAAAACCGGGTCAGTGAAAGGCTAACATTTTATGTGACCAAACCATCTAAGGCAACTCTCTCTAATCTTATCTACCATTGGAGCTACTCCAACCTTTTCACATATATATTTGTTTCACATTTTGTCTCTAAGAGTGAAGCCACTCATCCGCCTAAGCATCCTCATCTCTGTAACATTAAATTTTATGCTTTTCTTTTGATGGAAAACATTTTACATCATAAAATATTGCAGATCTCATCACAATCTTATAGAATTTTTCCTTAAGTTTGAGAATACTTCTCTGTCACACAACAGGTCCAATCCATTCCTCCACTTCAACCATCCATCTATTTCACCATCACTTGAAAAATAGACCTGAGATATTTAAAACGTGTACTTTTTTAAAAATTTAAATTCATAGGAATCACACAATTTATATTCAGATTTACTCTGAATATTAAAAAGTTAAATTCATTGACAAGCCAAGCATATTGATGCAAAACTGAATTGCTTGGGGTGTTCTTATTTGGATTTGTCCTGGTAGCTATTTGTTGATAGTGAATGGCGGTGGTGTTTATGTTTTATTTGGATGGATATCTTGATGATCATATGATATTGACAACAATAAAACTATTTAAAATACATTTTAGAGAAGAAAAATAAATTACCATTGCTTCTCGCGCCGTTAGCCTATCCTGATGATCATATCGAAGAAGCTTGTCAAGAAAATCTATGGCCTGAATGACAAAATTTGAACCTTAAAGAACTAATGGAAGTAGATCATTAAATACAACAAAAAAAAAGTGGAGATATTGGTCTCCTTTCCAATGGAACTGTTCCAAAGTGTAGAGAATATAACCTCAGGAGAAACAAGATGCTCGTTCTCAGAATTTATAAACTTTGACCATGGCTTCCTGCTGTGTCTGCGATCAGCATGCAAAAAAACAAACATAAGCATCTCAAACTATGCATGTCTAATGATAACAAGATAAGCTAGTGCATCAAGAGAAAAAAATTGTGCCTGCATTTCCTGATAAAGTACCTTCCAACCATAGCTTCTAGTTGAGGATCAAGTTCCAATTTATATTTGTTCAAATAAGCATTTAATTCATCTGTTCCAAGAACCTTGAAAAAAAATGAAGGTATTAGCACTAAGCCACTAATAATCTGCAATAGGTCAAGCAGTCATGTAAACTCTTAAAGTTAACAAGCAAATTAGAAAAATCCTACCTCCCCGTAGTCTGGTAAAATTTGGTTTATATTTCTTAATGTATGGATTCTTGCTTTATTTCATTTGTTAGACGAATAAATTCATGCAATTTTACATCAATTGTAAAGTTTAGTTGATGAGCCAGCAAGCTATTTGAGAAATCAAGTTAATTATATTTATTAATCATAAACTTTAACTGGAACTAAGGCAAAGGATTAAGTCTTCTAATTGAGCGAACGGTTGCATAAATTTGATGAATGATTTGAATTTCATTGGTAAAGTGGGCATTATGCTGAGGCTACAAAATGCTGCAACAATAGAGGCCGTGGTGGATGCAACATTGAAAACTAAGGCTTCGTTTGGGGCGGCTTTTTTATTGCTTTCTAAAACGGAGTTTTAGTACAAAAATAAAAAATTTTGTACTAAAACTCCATTTTAGACAGCAGTAAAAAAGCCGTCCCAAACGAAGCCTAAGATGGAAGAGAGGCCCATGACAACCACAGAGGCTAATAATTGGATTCTACAATAATGTTTGTGGCATCTACAAAAGCAAAAGAGGTCACAATCATAAACAATAATATTTGGCGTGAAGATACAAATGAATGTTGCACACTTGTATTGTAGTGATATATGATAGGATCTTGTTGGGATAGAGATAGAGTTTTCATTATAGGTGTATTAAAGGATTCATGTCATGATTATTCGATAAATTTTACGCTGGCTATCGACTACCTAACGCAGCTCTCCATTTTTCTCATTCAGGACTTGGAACCTATCAATGACGCGTCTTAGTTTTCGTTATAGGTGTGAAGATACAAAATTATATTATTATATGTACTTTTATTGGAATAGTTGTACACGTCCATTAGTTCCTTTTTTGGTTATAGTGATGTATGAAGAATTCTGCAACTTGAGTTCCCTTTTTTATTTTAAGTTTTCTTTAGATTCTTTGCATGGATCTTGCAATCCTGGCAAGCACATAGGTTTTGGTCCATCATCTACTTTATCAAACATTGTGGTGCTCAAAGCCAACTGAGGGTAGATCACCAGAAAGGTAAACATAATTCCTATCTTAGTGGTGCTGATGCAGAAGTGCGATAAATGCAAATTTAAGAGTCCTCTCAAAGCCATGAACCTTTGGTCTGGAACAGGGAGGTTATAAATTGGTGGAGCCATTATAGTTGATTGATAATGCTAAAAATGTGGAACAAGGAGACTGGAGGGTCAACAAAGAAGTTTTAGATGAGCTGATGTAATCCTTTGGGTGAGGGGAAACCCTCGTAGCTGGAGGTGTCAAATGGATAATGCAGAAGGTCAAGGGTATGCAGAAACACTCAATATAGAGATTGTTAAGATTTGACTTAAATTTCTTTAGATATGTCTATTTTAGGTAAAATACTTACTGGATCTTGCTTCTATTAGGTTAGGTCAGACAAGTTAATTCATATGCCAACCCCAAATAATTATGATAAAGCTTATGCTGATGGTGAAAATCAAGTGAAATTTGCCTGATTCTAGAACTTGCCTGATGGATAATAAATTTAGATAGTAAGGTCAATAAATTGGTATTGTAATATTTAATTGTAAGGCCTACTTAATAGAAAAGTAAACTGAGTGAATAAGCAAATCCTATATTTGAGGGCGAGGTTCTATAAATAACATGAAGGTTCTAGATTTTACCAGACAGGCAAGGACAACGGCGGTTGATCACAATGGTAGAGGTTCCCAAGCAATGTGAAGGTTTTCATAGCATGAATGTGAAATATATAGTAAAAAGCAACGATTAAAAAGGCGGAAGAGGCGTACGCACTGAGGCGCGACTCAAGGCGAGGCAAAGCATTTGCGCGTTGAGGCTTACGCCTCGTTGGATTCGGCGGAGCGAGCGCTTATTTCGCACATGTGGGCTCCGAAAATTCGGCCCCGGCCTCCCCGCCGCGCGATTTCTTCTTTTATCTAAGCGAGGGAGTTTTAACGGAATAAGTTCCGGGGTAAATTTTGGAAGGCAGATGGGTTTGTAGATAAGACACTACCCAGAGATTTCGCCCTCATTTTGCGAGGACTTTATGATCTGAGTTCTGGTTTCCTATAGGCGCAAGCCCCTATAGTTAATTACCCCTCCCGATCACGAGAGAGAACTTTCGATTAAGGCTAGTCATCGATCAGATACGTAGAATATACGTGTTATCTGGCATATAGTAGCAGCAATGGGTTTGGGAATTTGAAAATTTGAGGATTTGAAATGTTTGGAAGCTTGGAAATTTATAGGTTTTGAAAGATTTAATATTTAAAATTGAAATTGCACCATCTTGCACTTAAAGCGGATGGTGGGGGAATGTATGATGGGCCCGATCAAGATCCCATGGTTCCGTCGTCCCGGGCCATCGTAGTCCCTGGTCTACTTAGTCAGAGGAGGTAGTCGACCCAACCTGACAGAAGGATCCTTGTCGGCAGCCATGGGTTGCTTCGTCCAAGGGGACCTTGTAGACCGGGGGTGAATGTTTGTCTAAGGGGACAAATTTTAATCCACCTTAGCTTACAGAGGGCTTTGTGCCCTATCGATCATATCCTATTGACTCATATCTCAAAGATTTGATGCCAATAAGGAACGTATTGGCTCTGGCCATGACCGGTATATCGTGGTGCCATTTGGCGGCAAAACCACTCGGTTCAGAGGGCCCCGGGTCGTCGTAACCGTTTATCCTGCGGTGGCCATTTAGCGGCAGACCGCCGGTTAGAGGACACGTACCACATCCTTACTGGCAGGAGATTGTTTGAGAATGGATCCTAGTGATATTTTCGACTAGGCATTTCACTCTTTGTGAGCTAGAGTTTATTTGAATTTGTCCACCCTGACAGACTGTTGCGGAGGGTGGATGGATTTTGCTTTAAGTGTTAATGGATTTATTTCAATTTTAAATATTTTTAGAATTTTGGGATTTTGATATTTTTGTAATTTTCTGGGATTTTGGGTGGAGCTTTGGATTTTTGGATGTTTGGGAGTCATTTGAAAACATTTGGGAACCCCTCCGGTTGAGATCTGCTTTCAACACGGCCATCATCGGGGTGTGTTGGGGTCATTTCCATTTGTTGATTGAAACCTGTCAACTCGACCAAACTGTTGCTCGAGGATCGGGTTTCTCATAGGCTTTGTGCCTTTGTCTATGAATCTTCTTGATTTTAGACCTTGAAGGCCTAAAAAGAATGTATTTAAACAAATACACCGGTCGCTACAACCGTGTATTTATTTAAAGGTTCGAACCCTGTCGACTTCTATTGATCCGTATAGAAGGATCGGGTTCTATAGGCTTCATGCCTTTGTTCATGAATTTTCTTGATTTTAGGCCTTGAAGGCCGAATATGAATGCATTAAAATAAACATTCCGATCACATTCATGACCGTATATTTATCTAAGAGTTTGAACCCTGTCTACTCCTAATCACCTGCTTAGGAGGATCGGGTTTCGTAGGCTTCATGCCTTTTATTTAGTGAATTCTTTTGATTGAAGGCCTAGAATGCCTAATACGAATGTGTTAAAACAAATACACTGGTCGTCACAGCCGTATATTCGTTTAAATGTTCGAACCCTGTCGACTTCTATTGATACGTATAGAAAGATCGGGTTCGAACTAGAATTCACTTATCGACCCGCGCAGCATCCCTAGACGTCACATGTGTACCAATAACACGCTCGCCGGGGCCCATGCGGGTGATTTTTATATTGATTTAGAAGTACCCCATTGTGTACCTATGTGTGTACAATTTACAGTGCATGTGCAGGGGTATTCTTGGAATAGACGCCTTCTGTCTGCTCGTACGAATGTTGCAGATCCGGTGGCATTGGATTGTAGATTGTAGACGCCTTCTGTCTGCTTGTATCAGTGTTGCAGATTCGGTGGCGTGGATTTTGTAGATCATAGACGCCTTCTGTCTGCTTGTATTAGTGTTGCAGATCCGGTGGCGTAGCTATTTGGATGTCATGAGGTATTTTCTCATCTTGACAGTAATTCCCCTTTCTCAATCACCGGGGAAGGTTTTCTTTTGGACTTTGAAGCTTATTGCTTTGCTTTGAAAGGATCTCCTTTCGAGATTTTTAGCGTAGTAGACTTTTTTGTACATCGAGTCGTCGTTGTACTCGAAATACTTGTAGATTTTGACCACCAATGTCGTAGGTGATATCTGTACTTGTGTCCACAGTGGTTCATCATGCTTACGATGTACACACTGTTGTTATCCACAAGCGGTTTGTAGTTATTTGCAGGGATTCGTACTTGTGCCCACAGTGATTCATTGTACTTGAAACACACTATTGTTATCCACAAGTGACTTGTATTCGTTGGCGGAGGACCATTATATCCGCTACGACCTCCTGAATGTATTTGTAGTGGACCTATTATTCCCGCATCTTTTTCACCCTTTCACCAATCTCGGGTGGGATTTGTCGGGTTGCATTTGTTTGTAGGAAGGGGTCTTTTGATTATTGATCTCCCGTATCGCCATCTCAATCAACAGGCGTTGTAGGGCTCTTCGTAGGAAATATTTATACTTGTGCCCACAGTGGTTCGTCGTGCCTACGACATATACACTGTTCTTATCCACAAGTATTCATTTGCATTTGTAAGGGATCCGTACTTGTGCCCACAGTGATTCATTGTACTTGAAACACACTATTGTTGTCCACAAGTATTCATGTGCATTTGCAAAGGATCGCTGTATCCACTACGATTTCCTGAAGGTATTTGTAGAAGACCCATTGTCTCTGCGTCATATCCACCCTTTCACCAATCTCGGGTGATAGTTGTACTTGTTTGACCTCGTAGGGATCGTCGCAGGAGATGTACTTGTGCCCACAGTGGTTCATTGTACTTGCAACACACTGTTGTCCACAAGTATTCATGTGCATTTGCAAGGGACCGCTGTATCCACTACGATCTCCTGAAGGTATTTGTAGAAGACCCATTGTCTCTGCGTCATATCCACCCTTTCACCAATCTCGGGTGATAGTTGTACTTGTTTGACCTCGTAGGGATCGTCGCAGGAAATGTACTTGTGCCCACAGTGGTTCGTTGTACTTGCAACACACTGTTGTTGTCCACAAGTATTCATGTGCATTTGCAGGGGACCGCTGTATCCACTACGATCTCCTGAAGGTATTTGTAGAAGACCCATTGTCTCTGCGTCATATCCACCCTTTCACCAATCTCGGGTGGTAGCTTTGACTGGTGCTGAATATGAGAGGGCGATGATGCTCAAACCAGGCTCAAGTTTAAGCCCCTTTCAAGATCAATTTAAACCAGGTTCATGAGCTCAATATACAAGTTCAGTTCTGTGTCCTTTGTAGTCTGAGTCTTGTTCAATTTTAGTGCCCTTTCACACTTAGGCCCTTTGAATTTGAGTCCGAATGTATATTCAAGAGATTGTTCAAAGTCCTTTTTGAGATCCTTTGAGTTCAATTTGATTTGACTTTTTATTCGGATTTGGTCCTTTAGAAATCATTTGAGTTTTGTTCAGGTCTTCTGCACATGTTCAATCAAGTTCGACGGTCCACAGGTCTACAGTTCATGTTCAAAAGTTAACTGTTCTTTCTCATTTGATCCAAATCTTTTGTTCTTTTGAGTTCAAAATAGGTCCGTGTAGTAATATTTCACCCGAAATTTCGGCAGCCTCCCGGCGTCTCCCCCGTTTAGGGGAAAACTACGAGAAAACTGGGCCTTCCCACCACAGCCAATAAAGGCGTGCATGGTAGGTGCCCTCTTTCGAGGACACCTCGGCCTTGATTTTTCTTCCCACCACGCTAAGAAAAGCGTGCATGGGGTCTTTGACGGTACCTGTTACAAGAAGAGCAGTTGCTTTCCCCCCGCCCGGGGGTACTTATATGTTATTCCGGCCGCGCAAAGGAAAGAGTACACCAGGCTCGCCTGGCCTCGCCGTGTGCGTCGAACCGGTTTCCCTCCTACCACGCTAAGAAAAGCGTGCTTAGGTGGTTTGTCGGTCCGACACGCATGTCGAGAGAGGAAGGCGTGGGTCGCTCGCTCACCTCAACATAGGTGTCGTGCCGGTTGCCCCTCCTACCACGCTCAATAAAGGTGTGTATAGGTAGACCGCCGGCCCGACACGTTAGTCGAGATAAGAGGGCGAGGGTTGCTCATTTAGCTCAACACAGGTGTCGTACCGGTTGCCCCTCCTACCACGCTCAATAAAGGCGTGCATAGGTAGACCGCCGGTCCGACACGTTAGTCGAGATAAAAGAGCGGAGGTTGCTCGTTCACCTTATCGTAGGTGTCGCGCCAGTTGCCCTTCCCACCATGCTAAGAAAAGCGTGCATGGGTAAACCACTGACTCGCCACGCATGACGAGGTAAGAAAGCGAGAGGCGACTGTTCGCCTCGTCGTAGGCGTCGGACCGGGGTCCCATCCCACCACGCGCAATAAAGGCGTGTATAGGCGGTTTTCCGGTCCGTCGTACACGTCGAGGACGGAAGCCTGAGTTTAGGGGTTATACCTTCGGGGCCGGCGGACCGGGGGTCGTCGGTGAAGGCTCGTGGACCGAGGGTAGAAGTTCGGATGTCGTAGAAGGCCCGGGGACCGAGGCGGGAGGGCGAGCACATTTTTTTTATAACTAATTATTTAATTATAATTATCCATTAATTATATTTAATTATAATTAATGTTATTAAATTATAAATAAAAATAATTAAATAATTAATTAAAATTAATTATAATTAACTATTTAATTATAATTAATCTATTAATTATAATTAATTATAATTAGTGATACCTAATTACAATCAATAATAATTAATAATGATTAATGATAATTAACTGTTAAATATGATTAATAATAACTAATACTATTTAATTATAATTAATATAATTAATAACTAATTATAATTAAAAATAATTATTAAACTAATTATAATTAATATTAGTTAATTAGTGATATTAAAATAAGTAAACTCTCCCTCTCTCTATCTCTCTGCTTACGGGATCCGGCCACAGAAGCGTGAAAAAGGAGAAAGTTACCTTCCAGCTAGCGAGCTCCTGTTGATGTTTCCGATCAAAACGTCAACTTCCGATCCAACGGGATGGGAATGCCGCCGGAGGAGGGAAGGGAAGAAGCGCACGAAGGGTAGGAGGTTATCTTCACGGTCGGCGAGCTCCCTGTTCTTGCTTCCGATCGAAATGTCGTATCTTTCGGTCCGACCGGAAGGGAAAGTCGGCGAAGGAGCGCAGTCGAACAGCCAGAGGGAGCCGGAGGAGCGCGCGAAAGGTAGACAGTTATCTTCACAACCGGCGAGCTCCCGAATTGCTTCCGATCAAGCTGTCGTAACGTCCGATCCGACTGGAAGGGCGAGTCGTCGAAGGAGCTACGTCGAACAGCCACTGAGAAGTCGGAGGGAGTGAGAGGGAAAATAGCAGGCCGAAGGCCTCCCTTTTCGTTGGCTTTTAACGACTCGATATGGGTCGTGCGAGGTCGTGGCGGATGCGACGTCGATCGTGCGCGGGATGGCTACGACGTGCGAGCAGGTGAGCGACGTGGAGCGGCAGGTACGTGGATTTGATTTCTTCTCTTTTTTTTTTATATGCAACAGGTCAACAGCACAGGGCGTAGGCTTCAGTTCGTAATGCCTCGAAGCGAAACGAGGCACCGCTTCGATTTGTAAAAATATAGACCGAGCGGTGAGAGTCATATAAGAGTCGAGTATTAGGGTAACATACCTGCTTCTGCTTTGGGTGAGAACTAAAAGGCGAACTCCGCCGACTTCGACGACCACAGTTCGGTCGAGTTCGAACATAGCTGGAGGCGATCGAAGGTAACAATTTATTTCTTCTTCTTCTCTTGCTCCCGTAATCTTCCCGTCATTTGCTTCATGTCTCGCTTCTTCTTCTCCAGCTTCCTGTAATCGAAGGTTCTTTTTTCAAGGCTAGGTAATGATCTTTCTTCCCGTTATTTGCTTCATGTCTCGCTTCATCAGATTGTACATGCTCGGTACCGCTCAGTACATGCTCGGTACCGAGCTAGTACCGCTCGGTATCGGTACCGAACAAGTACATGCTCGATACCGAGCCAGTACTGGTCGGTACCGACCAGTACCGACCAGTATCGAGCGGTACATGCTCGGTATACGCTCTGTACTGAGCAGTACATGCTCGGTACGCTCGGTATTAAGCATATACAACAAGCAGAATTTCAAAATTACTCTTATAATATAGTTTTGTTCCGGGGGCGCTGCCCCCGGAAACCCCCGCAGGGGCGCTGCACCTTGACCCCGCGACCTGACCGGGCAGGTCGAACCCCGCCAGGGAACAACGCCCCCTTGGACCCCTGGCAGACTGGTATATTTTTATATTCATGTTGTTTTATTATTGGTATTTGGTAGTACAAATAATTGTTAAAATATATCCTATTGTTAGCATGACTAATGGCACAAGAAGGAAAGATCCTGCATGAAAATATGGAACTCAAGTTGAAGTGTCAGGTGAAGGTGCAAAGAAGGGATATGTTTACATGAAATGTAATTTCTGTGAGAAACGCATAACTGATGGCGTCAAGAGATTGAAGGATCATCTATTCTGCACTCATGTCAATGTTATAGGAGATAAAGGAAAAAATATTATAGATGAAGAAGAGTTTGAGGATGGCTTTGACATTAATTATGAAGATTCTTCTGAAGACAATCAAAATGATGATGAGCCTGCTTTGGGTCTTGATCCTAAGGGGATATTTTGTTTTTAAGTGAGTTTATTTTAAATCTTGTTTCCCGTAATATTATCTTAAAACAAATATTCAAATTCATAGTTGACATAATATTTTGTTATTTTTTGTCATTATTTATAATTTTAAATTAATTTATTTTAATCGTTTTGAGGCTTACGCCTCGATCCGCCTCGAGGCTTACGCCTCTCCTCGTTTAGAAAAAACGCCTCGATTCCCGATTTCGCCTTTGAAAACCTTGGTAAAAAGAAGTCTACACAGTGGGTGTAGAGGCTGCTGACAGTGGAGGTCTCATTAAATGGAAAAAGAAATATATGAAACTATTACAATGTGACATGCTGGATAAGGTCTACATGTGAATTCTGGCTTCAATATGGAATCCGATATTGAATTTTCTAATAAATCTCATTCAATATAACAGTTGTTGTGCATGTCCCATAAATGTATTTATTAGATGTTGAACTGCCTAAACTTATGTTTGTTTTTGTTGGATGTCTTTACTCTTCAGTTTTTGTATTGATCTTCTGTGATGATTTAGAAGCTTGCAACTAGATGTATGCTTCCAAAAGAGTATAAGATAAACTACTAGCAGATAAAAAAATGTCAGTAAAAAAGGATGATTAGAGAAATTGAATTTTTTTTTCCCTGATGACGGAAGGAATTTTCACCTTGCTTCTGTTTTATAGCTAACCATAAAAAGGGGTTTGTGGTTAACAAAATCACTAATATCTAATGCCTTTAGGTCAAAATGAATAAGGATATCAGAAATATAGGTTCAGCAATATACCTATATGTAAATCTAGTTAAAAATGAAAGAAAGAAGATGTCCAAAAGTACAACGAAGAAAGCTTCATCTTGAAATTGGTTGCTACCTTGGCAATTTTGACAAGCTGGTCATGATTGTCATGTCCATAGAAAAATGGATCCTTGTGAAATATCTGCAAGCAAACAGTAGAAAATTGCCTCACTAACTTGTAGTGGAGAAATCCTTCACAAGCCATAAAATAAACAACATAAGAGTGAGCATCTTTAAATTAAATTGGTTACAAACCGAAATGTCACTCACCATTGAAGCAAACATGCAACCAAGGCTCCACAAGTCCAGCGAGTAGTCGTAATCTTGCAAATCAACAAGGAGTTCAGGTCCCTTAAAATATCTGTACAAAAGGGAACTTTTTCAATTACCAGATTAGATTAATCTAGTTAGAATGCGGTGCTCAACTCATCTCAAGCTTGAAACAACTGAAACCTGAACTCGCTTTTGACCTCTGTACGTATTCCACGGTTGATGAGCACGATGAAAATGAGTGTACAAACACAGTGTTGCGCAAAACTATTCAAACAATCTTCCATTTATGATAATCTCATTTTTATGTTGATGACAAATATTTTTGGATGAGAAAAATGACTGAAATGGATGAGACAAAGGAGAGAGCAAGTTGTATGAAAATGACTCAAATGAACACCCCCTCAATGATGATAGTGCAAATTATTTATGGGTTATTGCCATACTATTTAAGCTTTCTTTAGGAATTAATGTAGATGAGCATGCAATCGGGCTTGATGTTATATAATACTGTTATATAATTCTTATATTTTATGTTGTCTTGCTCGTGGTGTTTGGATTTCAATTATATTTCATGCAATTTATCATTTGTCACTTTACATCTCGTATATTTGTTGTTTTATATTTATGTCAATTTGCTACTTCATAATTCAATTGAAAGTTAATATGTCATCCTTTAACATATTATTTGATTATTAAATTAAAAAAAATACTTTTAACCTTTATTTTTACCAAGGTTTTAAAAGGCGAAATCGGGAATTGATGCGTTTTTTCTAAGCGAGGCGAGGTGTAAGCCTCGAGGCGGATCGAGGCGTAAGCCTCAAAATGATTAAAATAAATTCATTTAAAATTATAAATAATGACAAAAAATAACAAAATATTATGACAACTATGAATTTGAAGATTTGTTTCAAGATAATATACTGGAATATAAGATTTAAAATAAACTCACTTACAAATAAAACATCCCCTTAGGATCAAGAGCCAAAGTAGGCTCATCATCACTTTGATTGTCTTCAGAAGAATCTTCATAATTAATGTCAAAGTCATCCTCAAACTCTTCTTCATCTATGATGAATTATTTTTTCCTTTATCTCCTATATCAGTTAATATTTTATTAGCTCTAAAATGAAACAATAGTAACATACAAAATAATTCATTATATTTAAGAATACCTTTGATTTTTTTCGAAGCTTCAATCCCACTTTGTTTCTGTTGACCTCATTTTTCTCCCGATTTGCCATCGGACGCGTTTGATTGAATTGATCGAGCCTCGTCGAGCCTGACTCGATTCGAATCAACATTAATTTTAGTTTGATTTTATTTTGTATTATTCTATTGAATTAATTTTGGGTCGAGTCGAGGCGAGTTCGAGGTGACCCGGAGCGAACCAAAACTGTCTCAGTCTGAACCTGATTTCTTCCCTTGAGTGTAGCTAAATCCTAATCAAAACATGATTAATTTTCTAAACCAATTTGAATCCCACCCTTGGATCAAAAATTTGATCGGACGGCTCCGATCTCCGGTCTCCATCTCGTGCCCTAACTAAAGCCGAAGCCGCCATCTCACTCACTCTCGAGGTTTTGGCAAGAGAAGAGTCGAAAGCCTCCCTCCCGCTATTCCGCTCTCCTGGGTTCGCACGAAGGCAAGAGCAAAAAGACTCCCCCTCTAGCTTTCTCTTCTCCGTTGGCACAAGGCCAGGCGGAACCCCCTCTCTAGCTCCCGTCCGACCTCCAGGAGCGAGCTCCCGCCGCCGGCGCTCGAGCCCGACGCCGAATCTCTCTCAGTCTCCTTCCGTTCGCGAGGCCCTACCGACGCCGAAGCCTCTCTCTCGCGTGAGCCAGGAGCACCGAACCCAACGCCCGATCTCCCTCTCTCACGCCCGACTTCCCTCTTCTCCCTCTCTCCTTTTTTTTTTTCCCGAACAGGCGCTAGGAGACGGAGACGGGCCGAAGCCCCGCCTACATTCGCGAAGCTCCCGTCCGACTCCACCTTCAGAACCGAGTCCGACGCCGTCCTGCCCTACCTCCGGCTCTCTCTCTTGGCTTCTCTCGGTTCGCAGAGACCAAGAGGCGGAAGCCCCCCCCCCCCCCCCCTCTCGTTCGTCCGACCTTGGATCCGATGCTGCCGTCGCCAACACCGTCACCCGAAGCTCATCCCTCTTCTTTAGGGCAGGTAATTTCTTCCCTTTTCCTTCCTCTTCTCCACCTCCTTCATCTTCACCATTTCCTTCTTCCCCTTTTCCTTCTACCTTCTCCTTAATGCCCTTTACACTCATGTTTGAGTATGAGCAATGAAACAGGTTCTATATTCCCTAAGAAAATCTGAGAAAATTTTATGATATTGAGTTGAATACCACCATACAAATGCTTTGGAGAATGATATTTTACCTTAGCCATTTCTTTTTGAAGCAGTAGAGAGGTAATCTGATGGATTTGGCATTTGATAAAAAAAAAAAAACGACAGTCATTGTGGAAATTAATTCATTCTATGTTTAAAAGAAATCTTTCAAACCCTAAACATTTGTTTGCTGGCCGATTGGATTCAATGATTATAGCAATTGTGATGATTCAATGAAAAGAGTTCTGGTTATATCGGGAAATCATGTATATGCTTATGCTTGGATACTGCATTCACATTCGATATCAAGGGTTTGTGGATTTGTTTGGGTTGTGATTTCATTACTTAAATCATGGTGTTTTATGAGCTTTCCTATTATTGTTGGTTAAAAAAAAAAAAAAGAGTTGCTATGCTTATATGATTGTTAGACATGGATTGCGTTGAGCAACTTGATTCAAAATGAAATGATTGTGTTTTAGTAAATATATTTAGAAGGTTGTGGCTTAATCACAATCTCTTTCATGCTAAAGTTTCAAGTGAAATGAGGAGAGATTACATGATTCGTGATTAACTAAGCATGCGAATGAGCATAGTTATGAATTTAGTTATTTGATGGAATATGTGTGGAGTTGAAGGTCATTCCTTCATGAATTATGTTTCTTTCATTCAATGCTTTTGGGTAGATTTTATGTTCCCCAAAAGATGTGAGGTGTTGATGTGATCAGATTCTCTATGAGGGATTGAGATGAGCTTTTTGGGTATTCATGTTTCAACAAAAGAGGGGTTGTCCTTGAATCCTTGGCAAATATAGTAATGCATGTTTGATAGTAAGAGAAGTTTGAGGGTTCTCTTGAGGTGGAAATAACTTTTCTCAAAATTTTCTTTTATTTATTTGCACTTGGCTTGAAGATTGGGTCACTTCTCTATATGTATGTTGTGCCAAAATTGCCTGGCTGAAATTTCATTCTTTGGTATGGAGCCTAGAGATCAATGAAATAAATCTGTGTTGTTTGAAATCATCTCTATGTGTGTAAGAGTTGTACTCATCAAAATATACATATGCATTGTTTGTGGTAAAGCTTGTTTCTTGTCTCCAAAAGTGAGATTGATTATTCTCGTTGTACTGTAGAAATCGAGAAATGATGGTTTGAGGTCTTCTTTGCATTAAGATGGATTCTATGTAGGAAGAGGGTGCTGAAATTTATATTTCCTTCTTTCAATTCTGAATGACAATGGGATGTTCTTGTTGAAGTTATTTTCTTACTATAAGATTTTGGGAGTTTTAAATGCATGCATTCTTTGAAACCATATGAAAGATCTGGATATCTTTAGTTATATTTGTTACAACAAGCAAGATATGTGATTATCAAATATTTTCTCAAGTTCTTCAGTTGTTAAGCTTTGATTTGCTAAGTGGAGTAAGGCTATTTTCCTGTCATGTTGCTATCCCGATTGGATATAGAGCCTTCAGTCATGGTGATTGGTTTTGAGTGCTTAATAAATAATCATATAAATTCTGATTTAAAAAAAAGAGAGAGAAGAGCTTTAAACACGTTTGGAAGGATTTTGGGCTTCTTTGCAGAATGTTATCATATGCACTTGGGGCTCATCAGGGTAAAAAAAATAATAATAATTATGCAAGGATGGGGGTTTTAAATGCTGCTCTCCACAATGTTAAGTGCTAAACTTCTTTTCTTACTCTCTTTGACATAAAAGCAAGGTAAACTTTTTTTTACATGGATTTAAATGCGATTCAGCTTCGTGTTGGTTGAGAGTATTTCCTCGGGACGACTTGAAAGAGTTGTTAATATATATATATTTCGTATGGGAATTATATTAGTTTTCTGAATCTTGTCGGAGAATTATGTATGTTTCATTTCATATCTATCTATGAGGGCGTCAGTATCTTTTTGGAGAGCATTTGTGAGTTTTCATAGAGCATCTTTGGAAAAGTCTTAGAAGGCTTTTCTGGGTCTTAAGTGTGAGTTTGTTTTTCTTGTAGATTTGAGTGTTATGCTGCCTCGTGCTGGACAAGATTTATAATTTGCTTTATATTGAGAAAATTTGTGATCTGCTTTATGATTTGGAGAAATTTACAAGTACCTTTATGTTGAAAGTTGCATGATTTATCTTTGGAATGAGAAGTGTTGTAAGCTGTTTTATATGGTGAATACTTGTGAGTGGTTCTATGGTGGGAAAGCTTCATGAAAAGTTTTATGAATTATTTTGCGTCGAGATGCTTTATGATGAGTTTTTGCAAATTGCTTTATATTGTGACTCGTGAATGTTTCATGATGGAAAGCTTTACGATGCCTTCTCATTGAGAAAACTTTCATGAGTCTACCCCATTCCAAATAAAAAGAAAAGCACTTGAATTGTTTTGTTTTGTGTTGGGAAGGTTTTAGTGAGTCGTTCATGTAGGGCTTTATGTGTAGTCTCATTGGAAAAGTTTTATAAGTCTTTTGGGGATTCATTGTCTTACGATTGGCTTTGGGTTGAAAGATTCTTTTGTGTCTTTATTTGTTTGAAGTGAATGATCTTGTTTATGTGGGCAGTTATCTTTCTTCTTGCTTGCACTTGTTTTCTAAGTGGTTTTGGGATTAGTGGGTAGTAAGATCATGTTTTGGGTTTTAAGTGGGAGGTTTATTTTGGGGGTTTGTTTCTCTTTGTCGTTTGGAGCTTTGTTTAGGGGGTAGGTTTAGTTGTTTGAGTTGGGTCTCATTCAAGTGTCTTGTTTGGAATGTGGGGACATCAAAAGGCATTAAAAATATCTTCTTCTTTATTTGTATCACATCGAATTATGGAGAAGATTATTTTAGAGGCACACTTGACTTCAAAGAAGTGTGTCCAAAATCAATAATGTCGACATTTCCTTTATGCTTGATTTTCATTCTTTTCTTTCTACCGTGTTTAGTCGTTCTTTCTCTTTACTTCTCGCCTTCCTATTGTTTTGTTGCTCATTATTGTATTTTCATGCCTAAATCCCGAAACTCATTGACATATGTATAGAAGTCCTAAGGATTAGAAGAACAAAACATCACTTTTTAGTCCTACAACACTAGTGGCATCTAAGGACAAAAATTAAGGATCGAGTCTTAGAAAATATAGACTTAGGATGCATGCTCCTTATAGGATAGAGACATTAAAACAAAAACTTATTGACACGTCTTCCTAGGTTCTAGTTTTCTTAATCCACTAATAATCAACCAACCAATCTTAATCTAATTCTTAAAATTTATTAAAAAATACTTAATCCTTAATCAACTTATAATTAACATTTATAATTGTTGAATTCTAAATCTAAAACATACACTTGAATCAGGTCTAACTAATTTGATGGACTATTCCGGGCTGCGGGGCTAAGTGTCCTAAGGAGGCCTGGTTCCTCGAGCCTGGTGGCACAACGCCACGAACCAGTTGATAGAAAACTTAAATAATTTGATCCCTGAATCGATAATAAATCATCTAATCCACCTTTTCTTTTAATTTACAACCAATTAAAATAAATCAACTAAATACTAAAATAAATTCTTAAAATAAATCTTAAGATATTAATATTCAAACTTAAACTAAAATCCCTCTTTTGTCCTTTAACAAATCAAATGAAAGCAACTATAATTAAACTTCCCTACATAGGACCCATCCAAAACTACACAACCTACACAAACTTAGATCGGTTTGCTAAGACACGACTACTAGTTTTAGGTTAGGCCAATGTCTTTCTTTTGTTGTTTAGTGTTTACTACGTACACATGCTTTATAAATGTAATTATTGAATTTCCTGTTAGCTATATTCAATTTTCTGTTAGTTATATCTTTGTTATTTATCTGCATTTCTTTTCTGAACGGCATCTACGCTCATATATATATTTCTCTGTTATCTTTTCTTGCGAGGTACATTGGAGCTTAATGATCGGGAGCTAAATGAGACCGTTTGCTTATAAGCTTGTAAGTGGCAGCGCCACATATGGTCAGGTATAATCTCTGCAACTTGTAAAGTAAATTTTTTTTAATTATGTATCGGAACTGCTTCACGTCACACACTGCTTGTTAATAAGTATTCTAGCATGTTTAGGTAGCCAGCCTTAGGTTAGTTCACTGACGAAGCTTTGACCCTATAGGTCAAAGCTTGCCCCCTTCTGTGAGCCCTAGAGACCATCAGGGTCATTTAGGCCTGTAGAGTAGGCCACCTACTTGAGCCATTGGGCATCGTTGTTTTCCCACACGAAGTGGGCATCGCTAGGATTTTGGCCTTTTCCAGTTTTGGGTATGATACCCCCCCCCCCTTTTTTTTTTTTTTTTTTTTTTTTGTGAGCCTTAGAGACCATTAGGGTCATTTAGGCCTGTAGAGTAGGCCACCTATTTGTGCCAGTGGGCACTGTTTGAATGATTTTCTGTGCGGGTACCTTGCCTGGAGGGTACCCTTAGGGTGTGTTTATTTATTTTTTCTGTACTCTGGATGTCATGCATGCATTTGTCTTTACACACCTTACTTCACATTGTATTTCACTTATATACATGCATTACATCAGTAGACTTAGGGATATTTTGTATACATTTCATGCATCATACACGGCGTTAGATATAGCCTTTTGCATATTATAGAGTCATTGATTGAAAACTCTTGAACTATGATTCCTTGACTTCCTAGGATAGAGCCTTCCTATCTTATATACATGTAGGGCGATTGATTGTGTTTAGGATGTTAGCTGGCAGCTCACTCCAGGCAAGCATAAGCCCAGGTTGTACACCCCTCAGTGTGTCTCTTTTCATTTGTGTCTTGAGTATGTCTTTTCTCTTAGGGTAGTAATCCGACATTTGATCTTCTAAACTCAAAATTTTAATTATATCTTTATCCATTAAAAAATGTCTAATCATCATTAAGGGTAAATAGAAGAGACTATTTGGAATAGAACTTAGGATCTTTTTTTCTGTGCACCAAATTAAGAAGTGAATAATACACCATCCTTAATCGAGAGTTTTCTTAGATCGAGGTCTAAGATGTAATTAACTACGGGGGCTTGCGCCCGTAGGAAACCGATCCCCACAATCAAATAAACCCCATTCGAGCTGATGTATCGAATGGGGGAAATCTCGTGAACTTTTGGGTTATAGATATTATTATCCATCGAGGTTGGTAGGTGAAAGCCGCTATCCTCCATGGCTAATCGTATCTATAACTCCATCTGCTCTTCCATCGGCCTGCTTGTGCCGAGTGTAAAGGCCTACGACCATTTTGTCCTACGGGATAGTGTGATCGTACCCTTTGCATTCGAACCACACGAGCAGAATCCTTTCGGAGACCCACAGATTTCTGGCGACCACGGTGGGACAGGTTTCTCTCTCCATCTTTGGGTGTTGTATTATTCACTTCTATAGGTAATCTTAATTTGGTGTCTAGTTTGAGTTCTTATTTTCTACTCCACTATCTTCTTTTAATCCTTAGTAAGAGTTAGACACTTTTAATGTATAAGGATTTAATTAAAATTTTGAGTTTATTAGATATGTGTTTTTTTTTTTAGTTTTCAAATTCAAATCCAAATCGATCTATTTCAAGTTAATCTCATTCAAATCAAAATTTTCATATCTATCAATTCATAGTTGGAATTCTTTTAAATTTAATCTTGATCCATATCATTTCAAATGAGAATCTATATTATATCCTTGATTACATGATTCATATATTTGGGAATAATTCTAATCTTTATCATGTCCCTAATTTGAGATCTTTCAGACTAAATTTTGATTCATATCAGTCCAAATAGAAATTCAATTCTTATTTTCAATGGAAGGGTCCTTAAATCTGACATATACGAATTTTTCAAAAGAAAATTTAATTTGAGAAAAGTTTGAAAGTTTAAAATATAAGATAAAACTTTGAAGGAAATTTCTTTTAGAGAGTAAGTAACTTATCTTTCTTAATAAAAATTTACCTTTTTTTTTTTTAATTTAAAAAAAGAAGTAAGTGTTTGTTGACTCCCTTTAAACACTTAGAGAAAATTTCTTATAATAAAAGAGCATGTCTCTCCCTCCCATTCCTTGTGTGGGATGATTTCATTTTTGAACTCAAATCTATATCAAAATGAAATTAAATTTAGAAATGAAAATTTTCTCCGTTAGCTTGCAATTTTCTATCTCATAGGTGTCTTTTGCATACTTATGAATTTAATTCAAAATTTTCTTAATTAAGTTGTTCATTCTTATCATAGGGTCGAGTTTGTTTTGTGAATGGTTCTTCCTTATATAAGAGAGTGAGTTTTCTTCTTTTATGTTTGGAAGATAATTTCACAACTGAGAATATATTCTTTTAGAGATTTAGAAAGGAAGTTAAATACAAAAGTGAAAAGATGCGCAAAGCGCCAAAAATGAAAGATGCACAAAGTGCATCAAAAGTGAAAAGATGCGCAAAGCGCCAAAAGTTAAAGATACATAAAGTGTATCAAAAGTGAAAAGAAGCACAAAGTGCCAAAAATTTACATAACAGGCATAAAATGAGCCTAAAGTGAAAGTGTAAATGGCTTTTCTTTCTTGGAAATCTCTAAATCTCAGAAAACTCATGTGTCCTTTGATATTTTTGATACTTGAGTTTGAAAATGATGACTTTGAATTCATATTATGCATTAACATTCTATTAGATATAAAAATATTCTTCATGCAAGAAGATAGAGAAGATTCAATTTCTTTATCTAATTTAAATATTTTTGGATTAGATTTTAATTCAAACAATGCTTGTCTAAGGGAGAGAACCCAGTTTAGCTTGTAGGGAGCTTGACTTGGGTTAGCAAGTTTTAAATCCCTAACCTTTTTGGGTTTAGAGGGAGTCAACCCCCTCTTTACTAAGTTTTCAAATTTGGTTCCACTTGTTGTTTTGATTGAGCCAAAATAATCAAGAGGTAAATATTTTATTTTGAGAAATAATACTCTTACTCTTTAATAAAATTTCTCCTCTTTGAAAAATTATTTGAATCAAATTTATCTCAACTAATTGGTGAGTGTTTGACTTCTCTTAGTGGCTCCACTATTGAGTACACTTAAATACTCACCTTGTTCTTTTGAAAAATTCATGTATGAAAATTTTCGGACCCCAACATTTGACTATAAATCACTCTTATGGACTGATGTGATTCTTCCCTTGATTGCACTTTTCTTTTGGAATCTTGGTTGTTTTGAGCTATTATTGTCTTGCTTAGAAATAACCATTTGGCGTGCATTATTTATCTTGATATCTTTATGACGCCATTTCTTATTTAGGAGCCACTCTCCCATTCATGTTGTCTTGTTCACTTGCGTGAGAGCCACTATCCCATGCAAGTTGTTAGCTTTGTTCACCTGCTCGGGAGCCACTCTCCCATTCAGGTCGTTGTTTTTGTGCTTGCTTGTTTGGGAGCCACTCTCCCATTCAAGTTCTTTGTTTTATTCGCTTGTTTGGGAGCCACTCTCCCACTCAAGTGGTTGTTTCTGTTCACTTGATTGGGAGTCACTATCCCATTTAAGTTGTTGATGCTTCACTTTTTTTTAAAGTCACTCTTCCATTCAAGTTTTGTTTCCTTTTTTCAGTTGGGATTCATCCCATTGGATCTTTCTATATGCGATTGTTTTGTTATGCTCATCCTCATATTGATATCTTGATGACTTTACCTTGATTTGCATAAGAGTATTCATCTTCATTCTATGTCGTTCTTCCTCCACGGACAGACCCGTAGGAGAGATTTCTATTCGATATTTCTGGTGGATTTCTTTGTTCAAGAGATCCTTTTCGCCACTTCACTTCTTTTTCTCTCTTTGTTCCGCCGTTTCGAATATGGTCAGGCAAACATTGAGTAATCCTCATTCACCGTTTCGAATATGGTCAGGTGGATGTTGGATCCTTTTTCTCTCTTTTGCCCTGCTGTTGCGAATGTGGTCAGGCAGGCATTAGACCTCTTTGGGAAGCTCTTTATCCGCTGTTGCGAATATGGTCAGGTAGATATTGAGCTGTTCTCATTCGCCGTTGCGAATATGGTCAGACGAATGTTGAACCCCCTTTCTCTTTTCCCCTTTGTCTCGCTGTTTCGATCTGGTCAAGCGAACATTGGGTTGTCCTCATTCACTGTTTCGATCTGGTCAGGTGAATGTTGGACTTTGTCTTTTGTCCCACCGTTGCGATTTTGGTCAGGTGGACATTAGACTTTTGGGAGGGCTCATTATTCGCTGTTGCGAATATGGTCAGGTGGATTTTGAGCCATTCTCATTCGCTGTTGCGATCTGGTCAGGCGAATGTAGAACTCTCATTTCCTAGTTGAGAGAGCCCGACAGAGTCCCTGGGAGGCATTCATCACTTCCTTCCTCTTCTTATCACCTTGGCATATGCGTCGGGTGATTGTTGAGTGTACTTTCCTCTTTTGTCCCACCGTTGCGATTTTGGTCAGGTGGACATTAGACTTTCGGGAGGGCTCATTATTCGCTGTTGCGAATATGGTCAGGTGGATTTTGAGCCATTCTCATTCGCCGTTGCGATCTGGTCAGGCGAATGTTGAACTCCCCTTTCTGGTTGAGAGAGCCCGACAGAGTCCCTGGGAGGCATTCCTCACTACTCTTTCCTCTTTTGTCCCACCGTTGCGATTTTGGTCAGGTGGACATTAGACTTTCGGGAGGGCTCATTATTCGCTGTTGCGAATATGGTCAGGTGGATTTTGAGCCATTCTCATTCGCCGTTGCGATCTGGTCAGGCGAATGTTGAACTCCCCTTTCTGGTTGAGAGAGCCCGACAGAGTCCCTGGGAGGCATTCCTCACTACTCTTTCCTCTTTTGTCCCACCGTTGCGATTTTGGTCAGGTGGACATTAGACTTTCAGGAGGGCTCATTATTCGCTGTTGCGAATATGGTCAGGTGGATTTTGAGCCATTCTCATTCGCCGTTGCGATCTGGTCAGGCGAATGTTGAACTCCCCTTTCTGGTTGAGAGAGCCCGACAGAGTCCCTGGGAGGCATTCCTCACTACTCTTTCCTCTTTTGTCCCACCGTTGCGATTTTGGTCAGGTGGACATTAGACTTTCGGGAGGGCTCATTATTCGTTGTTGCGAATATGGTCAGGTGGATTTTGAGCCATTCTCATTCGCCGTTGTGATCTGGTCAGGCGAATGTTGAACTCCCCTTTCTGGTTGAGAGAGCCCGACAGAGTCCCTGGGAGGCATTCCTCACTACTCTTTCCTCTTTTGTCCCACCGTTGCGATATGATCAGGTGGACACTAGACTTTTCTTCGACCCTTTGTTTTACCGTTTCGATCTGGTCAGGTAAACATTGGGTCATCCTCATCTGCCGTTGCGAATATGGTCAGGTGGATGTTGGATCACTTTTTCCTTCTGTTCTGCTGTTTCGATCTGGTCAGGCAGACAGTCGTTTCCTTTTCTTCACTCTTGTTCACTGTTTCGATCTGGTCAGGTGAGCACTGAGTTTTTCCCATTCACTGTTTCGATCTGGTTAGGTGAATATGGGACGTTTCTCTTTTTCCTTCTGTTCTGCTGTTTCGATCTGGTCAGGCAGACAGTCGTTTCCTTTTCTCTACTCTTGTTCACTGTTTCGATCTGGTCAGGTGAGCACTGAGTTTTCCCCATTCACTGTTTCGATCTGGTCAGGTGAATGTGGGGCGTTTCTCTTTTTCCTTCTGTTCTGCTGTTTCGATCTGGTCAGGCAGACAGTCGTTTCCTTACTCTACTCTTGTTCACTGTTTCGATCTGGTCAGGTGAGCACCGAGTCTTTCCCCATTCACTGTTTCGATTTGGTCAGGTGAATGTGGGATGTTTCTCTTTGTCCTTCTGTTCTGCTGTTTCGATCTGGTCAGGCAGATAGTCATTTCCCGCTTTACTCTTATTCACTGTTTCGATCTGGTCAGGTGAGCACCGAGTCTTTCCCCATTCACTGTTTCGATCTTGTCAGGCGAATGTGGAACGTTTCTTTTTTTCTCCTGCTCTGCTGTTTTGATTTGGTCAAGCAGACAGTTGATTCTTTTCTTGCTCTTGCTCGTTGTTTCGAATATGGTCAAACGAGCCTTGAGTTTTCTCCATTCACTGTTTCGGTATGGTCAGATGGATGTGAGACCCCTTTTCCTCTCTATTCTGCTGTTGCGATGTGGTCAGGCAGATAGCTGATTTCCCTATCTTTGATTATTCTTCATTACCTTCTTATGATTATTACTCTTTGCTATTTGCTATAATTTTCAAGTGATGATTGAATTTGCTCCTCTTTGCATCATCTTAGACATGTATTCTAAGTGATTGTTGAATCTTCCTTGGTTCTTTATGAATTTGTTTCAATTTTGCTCGTGTGAGCATAGTATCCCTCCTATTCTGTTGTTGTGATTAGGCAGATAGTTGAGTTTATTTGCTCGGCTCTTCCTCACTATAGTCAAGTGAGCATTGAGTATTCTTCGTTCGTTGTTTCGATTTGGTCAGACGAATGTTGAGTTTCTTTTCTTCTTTTGTCCCACCATGTTTGCATGATTGTGTGAGCATTATATGAATGACGGTTATTGTATGACTGTATGACAAATGCATGATTATATAAGCATATAATTGTGTGATTATTGCCTGATCTTTTGAATCACTGTATGATTATACGATTGCTATTGTTTGCTTATCGTGTGGTTTAATAATCATCATGTCATCATGTAACTAGATAATTATTGAGTGATTATATGAATATCATATGGTTATGTGTTTGTGACTTGATTATGACACGATTATTGATTTTGATAATCATCATGTGACTTGATTATATGAATATCTTATATGAATATCAGATGACTATTGAATTGAGTTGATTGGTTGATTGTGTAAGTGCATGACCATTGCATAGTTTGTTATTGACCACTACACGGTCATTTGCTTACTATTATGTGGTTTGGTATGATTACATATTTACCATATATTTATCACATGGTAGTGTGGTTACTATGTGATTGTATGATTGAGGTATAATTAGTTATTGCTACATGACTAGTTGAATACGGTATGATTATGTGATGTTTGTTTGATTAGATAATATTGTGATTTGGTGATACGACTGCTTGGTTGCATGATTATATGATTGATATATAATTGCATGAGCATTGTGTGATTGTATGTTCATAACATGGTGGGACACTTGTTGCATGCTTGTTGTATGATTGCATGCTTCTTGATTCTCTTTAGCCAGTTGTAGGATTCTTCCTAGCGAGTCTTTCTATTTGGTCGTAGGATTGCATTTTCCTAGTGAGTCTCTTTGGTTGATCGTAGGATTGCATCTTCTTCGTGAATCTTGTTCGTGGTTGTACCTCCTAGAGATAAGGAGGTCAACGCCAACACGTACGGTTCACTTATTGTTCACCGCACCTGTTGGGGTGGAGTTTGTTGACCTCATTTTTCTCCCGATTTGCCATCGGACGCGTTTGATTGAATTGATCGAGCCTCGTCGAGCCTGACTCGATTCGAATCAACATTAATTTTAGTTTGATTTTATTTTGTATTATTCTATTGAATTAATTTTGGGTCGAGTCGAGGCGAGTTCGAGGTGACCCGGAGCGAACCAAAACTGTCTCAGTCTGAACCTGATTTCTTCCCTTGAGTGTAGCTAAATCCTAATCAAAATATGATTAATTTTCTAAACCAATTTGAATCCCACCCTTGGATCAAAAATTTGATCGGACGGCTCCGATCTCCGGTCTCCATCTCGTGCCCTAACTAAAGCCGAAGCCGCCATCTCACTCACTCTCGAGGTTTTGGCAAGAGAAGAGTCGAAAGCCTCCCTCCCGCTATTCCGCTCTCCTGGGTTCGCACGAAGGCAAGAGCAAAAAGACTCCCCCTCTAGCTTTCTCTTCTCCGTTGGCACAAGGCCAGGCGGAACCCCCTCTCTAGCTCCCGTCCGACCTCCAGGAGCGAGCTCCCGCCGCCGACGCTCGAGCCCGACGCCGAATCTCTCTCAGTCTCCTTCCGTTCGCGAGGCCCTACCGACGCCGAAGCCTCTCTCTCGCGTGAGCCAGGAGCACCGAACCCAACGCCCGATCTCCCTCTCTCACGCCCGACTTCCCTCTTCTCCCTCTCTCCTTTTTTTTTTCCCGAACCGGCGCTAGGAGACGGAGACGGGCCGAAGCCCCGCCTACATTCGCGAAGCTCCCGTCCGACTCCACCTTCAGAACCGAGTCCGACGCCGTCCTGCCCTACCTCCGGCTCTCTCTCTTGGCTTCTC
Source organism: Dendrobium nobile (assembly GCA_022539455.1). NCBI lineage: Eukaryota > Viridiplantae > Streptophyta > Magnoliopsida > Asparagales > Orchidaceae > Dendrobium > Dendrobium nobile. Next base: position 71,970,922 of record CM039721.1, on the reverse strand, counting down.
TCGGTTCGCAGAGACCAAGAGGCGGAAGCCCCCCCCCCCCCCCCTCTCGTTCGTCCGACCTTGGATCCGATGCTGCCGTCGCCAACACCGTCACCCGAAGCTCATCCCTCTTCTTTAGGGCAGGTAATTTCTTCCCTTTTCCTTCCTCTTCTCCACCTCCTTCATCTTCACCATTTCCTTCTTCCCCTTTTCCTTCTACCTTCTCCTTAATGCCCTTTACACTCATGTTTGAGTATGAGCAATGAAACAGGTTCTATATTCCCTAAGAAAATCTGAGAAAATTTTATGATATTGAGTTGAATACCACCATACAAATGCTTTGGATTTTGAGTATCATGTTATAAGAGCAAGTTTCTTGATTTTTGATGACGATGTGAATCTTACATGTAAGTTGTGTTCCTTATAAATAATTAAATTCAGTTCTTTTATACGATAAGCTATATTGGATGAGTTAGTACTTATTTTGATAAGATAACATCAAGTGGAATATTGGTATTGGCCACCCTCATTCCTAAAACAGAGAATGATATTTTACCTTAGCCATTTCTTTTTGAAGCAGTAGAGAGGTAATCTGATGGATTTGGCATTTGATAAAAAAAAAAAACGACAGTCATTGTGGAAATTAATTCATTCTATGTTTAAAAGAAATCTTTCAAACCCTAAACATTTGTTTGCTGGCCGATTGGATTCAATGATTATAGCAATTGTGATGATTCAATGAAAAGAGTTCTGGTTATATCGGGAAATCATGTATATGCTTATGCTTGGATACTGCATTCACATTCGATATCAAGGGTTTGTGGATTTGTTTGGGTTGTGATTTCATTACTTAAATCATGGTGTTTTATGAGCTTTCCTATTATTGTTGGTTAAAAAAAAAAAAAAGAGTTGCTATGCTTATATGATTGTTAGACATGGATTGCGTTGAGCAACTTGATTCAAAATGCAATGATTGTGTTTTAGTAAATATATTTAGAAGGTTGTGGCTTAATCACAATCTCTTTCATGCTAAAGTTTCAAGTGAAATGAGGAGAGATTACATGATTCGTGATTAACTAAGCATGCGAATGAGCATAGTTATGAATTTAGTTATTTGATGGAATATGTGTGGAGTTGAAGGTCATTCCTTCATGAATTATGTTTCTTTCATTCAATGCTTTTGGGTAGATTTTATGTTCCCCAAAAGATGTGAGGTGTTGATGTGATCAGATTCTCTATGAGGGATTGAGATGAGCTTTTTGGGTATTCATGTTTCAACAAAAGAGGGGTTGTCCTTGAATCCTTGGCAAATATAGTAATGCATGTTTGATAGTAAGAGAAGTTTGAGGGTTCTCTTGAGGTGGAAATAACTTTTCTCAAAATTTTCTTTTATTTATTTGCACTTGGCTTGAAGATTGGGTCACTTCTCTATATGTATGTTGTGCCAAAATTGCCTGGCTGAAATTTCATTCTTTGGTATGGAGCCTAGAGATCAATGAAATAAATCTGTGTTGTTTGAAATCATCTCTATGTGTGTAAGAGTTGTACTCATCAAAATATACATATGCATTGTTTGTGGTAAAGCTTGTTTCTTGTCTCCAAAAGTGAGATTGATTATTCTCGTTGTACTGTAGAAATCGAGAAATGATGGTTTGAGGTCTTCTTTGCATTAAGATGGATTCTATGTAGGAAGAGGGTGCTGAAATTTATATTTCCTTCTTTCAATTCTGAATGACAATGGGATGTTCTTGTTGAAGTTATTTTCTTACTATAAGATTTTGGGAGTTTTAAATGCATGCATTCTTTGAAACCATATGAAAGATCTGGATATCTTTAGTTATATTTGTTACAACAAGCAAGATATGTGATTATCAAATATTTTCTCAAGTTCTTCAGTTGTTAAGCTTTGATTTGCTAAGTGGAGTAAGGCTATTTTCCTGTCATGTTGCTATCCCGATTGGATATAGAGCCTTCAGTCATGGTGATTGGTTTTGAGTGCTTAATAAATAATCATATAAATTCTGATTTAAAAAAAAGAGAGAGAAGAGCTTTAAACACGTTTGGAAGGATTTTGGGCTTCTTTGCAGAATGTTATCATATGCACTTGGGGCTCATCAGGGTAAAAAAAATAATAATAATTATGCAAGGATGGGGGTTTTAAATGCTGCTCTCCACAATGTTAAGTGCTAAACTTCTTTTCTTACTCTCTTTGACATAAAAGCAAGGTAAACTTTTTTTTACATGGATTTAAATGCGATTCAGCTTCGTGTTGGTTGAGAGTATTTCCTCGGGACGACTTGAAAGAGTTGTTAATATATATATATTTCGTATGGGAATTATATTAGTTTTCTGAATCTTGTCGGAGAATTATGTATGTTTCATTTCATATCTATCTATGAGGGCGTCAGTATCTTTTTGGAGAGCATTTGTGAGTTTTCATAGAGCATCTTTGGAAAAGTCTTAGAAGGCTTTTCTGGGTCTTAAGTGTGAGTTTGTTTTTCTTGTAGATTTGAGTGTTATGCTGCCTCGTGCTGGACAAGATTTATAATTTGCTTTATATTGAGAAAATTTGTGATCTGCTTTATGATTTGGAGAAATTTACAAGTACCTTTATGTTGAAAGTTGCATGATTTATCTTTGGAATGAGAAGTGTTGTAAGCTGTTTTATATGGTGAATACTTGTGAGTGGTTCTATGGTGGGAAAGCTTCATGAAAAGTTTTATGAATTATTTTGCGTCGAGATGCTTTATGATGAGTTTTTGCAAATTGCTTTATATTGTGACTCGTGAATGTTTCATGATGGAAAGCTTTACGATGCCTTCTCATTGAGAAAACTTTCATGAGTCTACCCCATTCCAAATAAAAAGAAAAGCACTTGAATTGTTTTGTTTTGTGTTGGGAAGGTTTTAGTGAGTCGTTCATGTAGGGCTTTATGTGTAGTCTCATTGGAAAAGTTTTATAAGTCTTTTGGGGATTCATTGTCTTACGATTGGCTTTGGGTTGAAAGATTCTTTTGTGTCTTTATTTGTTTGAAGTGAATGATCTTGTTTATGTGGGCAGTTATCTTTCTTCTTGCTTGCACTTGTTTTCTAAGTGGTTTTGGGATTAGTGGGTAGTAAGATCATGTTTTGGGTTTTAAGTGGGAGGTTTATTTTGGGGGTTTGTTTCTCTTTGTCGTTTGGAGCTTTGTTTAGGGGGTAGGTTTAGTTGTTTGAGTTGGGTCTCATTCAAGTGTCTTGTTTGGAATGTGGGGACATCAAAAGGCATTAAAAATATCTTCTTCTTTATTTGTATCACATCGAATTATGGAGAAGATTATTTTAGAGGCACACTTGACTTCAAAGAAGTGTGTCCAAAATCAATAATGTCGACATTTCCTTTATGCTTGATTTTCATTCTTTTCTTTCTACCGTGTTTAGTCGTTCTTTCTCTTTACTTCTCGCCTTCCTATTGTTTTGTTGCTCATTATTGTATTTTCATGCCTAAATCCCGAAACTCATTGACATATGTATAGAAGTCCTAAGGATTAGAAGAACAAAACATCACTTTTTAGTCCTACAACACTAGTGGCATCTAAGGACAAAAATTAAGGATCGAGTCTTAGAAAATATAGACTTAGGATGCATGCTCCTTATAGGATAGAGACATTAAAACAAAAACTTATTGACACGTCTTCCTAGGTTCTAGTTTTCTTAATCCACTAATAATCAACCAACCAATCTTAATCTAATTCTTAAAATTTATTAAAAAATACTTAATCCTTAATCAACTTATAATTAACATTTATAATTGTTGAATTCTAAATCTAAAACATACACTTGAATCAGGTCTAACTAATTTGATGGACTACTCCGGGCTGCGGGGCTAAGTGTCCTAAGGAGGCCTGGTTCCTCGAGCCTGGTGGCACAACGCCACGAACCAGTTGATAGAAAACTTAAATAATTTGATCCCTGAATCGATAATAAATCATCTAATCCACCTTTTCTTTTAATTTACAACCAATTAAAATAAATCAACTAAATACTAAAATAAATTCTTAAAATAAATCTTAAGATATTAATATTCAAACTTAAACTAAAATCCCTCTTTTGTCCTTTAACAAATCAAATGAAAGCAACTATAATTAAACTTCCCTACATAGGACCCATCCAAAACTACACAACCTACACAAACTTAGATCGGTTTGCTAAGACACGACTACTAGTTTTAGGTTAGGCCAATGTCTTTCTTTTGTTGTTTAGTGTTTACTACGTACACATGCTTTATAAATGTAATTATTGAATTTCCTGTTAGCTATATTCAATTTTCTGTTAGTTATATCTTTGTTATTTATCTGCATTTCTTTTCTGAACGGCATCTACGCTCATATATATATTTCTCTGTTATCTTTTCTTGCGAGGTACATTGGAGCTTAATGATCGGGAGCTAAATGAGACCGTTTGCTTATAAGCTTGTAAGTGGCAGCGCCACATATGGTCAGGTATAATCTCTGCAACTTGTAAAGTAAATTTTTTTTAATTATGTATCGGAACTGCTTCACGTCACACACTGCTTGTTAATAAGTATTCTAGCATGTTTAGGTAGCCAGCCTTAGGTTAGTTCACTGACGAAGCTTTGACCCTATAGGTCAAAGCTTGCCCCCTTCTGTGAGCCCTAGAGACCATCAGGGTCATTTAGGCCTGTAGAGTAGGCCACCTACTTGAGCCATTGGGCATCGTTGTTTTCCCACACGAAGTGGGCATCGCTAGGATTTTGGCCTTTTCCAGTTTTGGGTACGATACCCCCCCCCCTTTTTTTTTTTTTTTTTTTTTTTTTTGTGAGCCTTAGAGACCATTAGGGTCATTTAGGCCTGTAGAGTAGGCCACCTATTTGTGCCAGTGGGCACTGTTTGAATGATTTTCTGTGCGGGTACCTTGCCTGGAGGGTACCCTTAGGGTGTGTTTATTTATTTTTTCTGTACTCTGGATGTCATGCATGCATTTGTCTTTACACACCTTACTTCACATTGTATTTCACTTATATACATGCATTACATCAGTAGACTTAGGGATATTTTGTATACATTTCATGCATCATACACGGCGTTAGATATAGCCTTTTGCATATTATAGAGTCATTGATTGAAAACTCTTGAACTATGATTCCTTGACTTCCTAGGATAGAGCCTTCCTATCTTATATACATGTAGGGCGATTGATTGTGTTTAGGATGTTAGCTGGCAGCTCACTCCAGGCAAGCATAAGCCCAGGTTGTACACCCCTCAGTGTGTCTCTTTTCATTTGTGTCTTGAGTATGTCTTTTCTCTTAGGGTAGTAATCCGACATTTGATCTTCTAAACTCAAAATTTTAATTATATCTTTATCCATTAAAAAATGTCTAATCATCATTAAGGGTAAATAGAAGAGACTATTTGGAATAGAACTTAGGATCTTTTTTTCTGTGCACCAAATTAAGAAGTGAATAATACACCATCCTTAATCGAGAGTTTTCTTAGATCGAGGTCTAAGATGTAATTAACTACGGGGGCTTGCGCCCGTAGGAAACCGATCCCCACAATCAAATAAACCCCATTCGAGCTGATGTATCGAATGGGGGAAATCTCGTGAACTTTTGGGTTATAGATATTATTATCCATCGAGGTTGGTAGGTGAAAGCCGCTATCCTCCATGGCTAATCGTATCTATAACTCCATCTGCTCTTCCATCGGCCTGCTTGTGCCGAGTGTAAAGGCCTACGACCATTTTGTCCTACGGGATAGTGTGATCGTACCCTTTGCATTCGAACCACACGAGCAGAATCCTTTCGGAGACCCACAGATTTCTGGCGACCACGGTGGGACAGGTTTCTCTCTCCATCTTTGGGTGTTGTATTATTCACTTCTATAGGTAATCTTAATTTGGTGTCTAGTTTGAGTTCTTATTTTCTACTCCACTATCTTCTTTTAATCCTTAGTAAGAGTTAGACACTTTTAATGTATAAGGATTTAATTAAAATTTTGAGTTTATTAGATATGTGTTTTTTTTTTTAGTTTTCAAATTCAAATCCAAATCGATCTATTTCAAGTTAATCTCATTCAAATCAAAATTTTCATATCTATCAATTCATAGTTGGAATTCTTTTAAATTTAATCTTGATCCATATCATTTCAAATGAGAATCTATATTATATCCTTGATTACATGATTCATATATTTGGGAATAATTCTAATCTTTATCATGTCCCTAATTTGAGATCTTTCAGACTAAATTTTGATTCATATCAGTCCAAATAGAAATTCAATTCTTATTTTCAATGGAAGGGTCCTTAAATCTGACATATACGAATTTTTCAAAAGAAAATTTAATTTGAGAAAAGTTTGAAAGTTTAAAATATAAGATAAAACTTTGAAGGAAATTTCTTTTAGAGAGTAAGTAACTTATCTTTCTTAATAAAAATTTACCTTTTTTTTTTTTAATTTAAAAAAAGAAGTAAGTGTTTGTTGACTCCCTTTAAACACTTAGAGAAAATTTCTTATAATAAAAGAGCATGTCTCTCCCTCCCATTCCTTGTGTGGGATGATTTCATTTTTGAACTCAAATCTATATCAAAATGAAATTAAATTTAGAAATGAAAATTTTCTCCGTTAGCTTGCAATTTTCTATCTCATAGGTGTCTTTTGCATACTTATGAATTTAATTCAAAATTTTCTTAATTAAGTTGTTCATTCTTATCATAGGGTCGAGTTTGTTTTGTGAATGGTTCTTCCTTATATAAGAGAGTGAGTTTTCTTCTCTTATGTTTGGAAGATAATTTCACAACTGAGAATATATTCTTTTAGAGATTTAGAAAGGAAGTTAAATACAAAAGTGAAAAGATGCGCAAAGCGCCAAAAATGAAAGATGCACAAAGTGCATCAAAAGTGAAAAGATGCGCAAAGCGCCAAAAGTTAAAGATACATAAAGTGTATCAAAAGTGAAAAGAAGCACAAAGTGCCAAAAATTTACATAACAGGCATAAAATGAGCCTAAAGTGAAAGTGTAAATGGCTTTTCTTTCTTGGAAATCTCTAAATCTCAGAAAACTCATGTGTCCTTTGATATTTTTGATACTTGAGTTTGAAAATGATGACTTTGAATTCATATTATGCATTAACATTCTATTAGATATAAAAATATTCTTCATGCAAGAAGATAGAGAAGATTCAATTTCTTTATCTAATTTAAATATTTTTGGATTAGATTTTAATTCAAACAATGCTTGTCTAAGGGAGAGAACCCAGTTTAGCTTGTAGGGAGCTTGACTTGGGTTAGCAAGTTTTAAATCCCTAACCTTTTTGGGTTTAGAGGGAGTCAACCCCCTCTTTACTAAGTTTTCAAATTTGGTTCCACTTGTTGTTTTGATTGAGCCAAAATAATCAAGAGGTAAATATTTTATTTTGAGAAATAATACTCTTACTCTTTAATAAAATTTCTCCTCTTTGAAAAATTATTTGAATCAAATTTATCTCAACTAATTGGTGAGTGTTTGACTTCTCTTAGTGGCTCCACTATTGAGTACACTTAAATACTCACCTTGTTCTTTTGAAAAATTCATGTATGAAAATTTTCGGACCCCAACATTTGACTATAAATCACTCTTATGGACTGATGTGATTCTTCCCTTGATTGCACTTTTCTTTTGGAATCTTGGTTGTTTTGAGCTATTATTGTCTTGCTTAGAAATAACCATTTGGCGTGCATTATTTATCTTGATATCTTTATGACGCCATTTCTTATTTAGGAGCCACTCTCCCATTCATGTTGTCTTGTTCACTTGCGTGAGAGCCACTATCCCATGCAAGTTGTTAGCTTTGTTCACCTGCTCGGGAGCCACTCTCCCATTCAGGTCGTTGTTTTTGTGCTTGCTTGTTTGGGAGCCACTCTCCCATTCAAGTTCTTTGTTTTATTCGCTTGTTTGGGAGCCACTCTCCCACTCAAGTGGTTGTTTCTGTTCACTTGATTGGGAGTCACTATCCCATTTAAGTTGTTGATGCTTCACTTTTTTTTAAAGTCACTCTTCCATTCAAGTTTTGTTTCCTTTTTTCAGTTGGGATTCATCCCATTGGATCTTTCTATATGCGATTGTTTTGTTATGCTCATCCTCATATTGATATCTTGATGACTTTACCTTGATTTGCATAAGAGTATTCATCTTCATTCTATGTCGTTCTTCCTCCACGGACAGACCCGTAGGAGAGATTTCTATTCGATATTTCTGGTGGATTTCTTTGTTCAAGAGATCCTTTTCGCCACTTCACTTCTTTTTCTCTCTTTGTTCCGCCGTTTCGAATATGGTCAGGCAAACATTGAGTAATCCTCATTCACCGTTTCGAATATGGTCAGGTGGATGTTGGATCCTTTTTCTCTCTTTTGCCCTGCTGTTGCGAATGTGGTCAGGCAGGCATTAGACCTCTTTGGGAAGCTCTTTATCCGCTGTTGCGAATATGGTCAGGTAGATATTGAGCTGTTCTCATTCGCCGTTGCGAATATGGTCAGACGAATGTTGAACCCCCTTTCTCTTTTCCCCTTTGTCTCGCTGTTTCGATCTGGTCAAGCGAACATTGGGTTGTCCTCATTCACTGTTTCGATCTGGTCAGGTGAATGTTGGACTTTGTCTTTTGTCCCACCGTTGCGATTTTGGTCAGGTGGACATTAGACTTTTGGGAGGGCTCATTATTCGCTGTTGCGAATATGGTCAGGTGGATTTTGAGCCATTCTCATTCGCTGTTGCGATCTGGTCAGGCGAATGTAGAACTCTCATTTCCTAGTTGAGAGAGCCCGACAGAGTCCCTGGGAGGCATTCATCACTTCCTTCCTCTTCTTATCACCTTGGCATATGCGTCGGGTGATTGTTGAGTGTACTTTCCTCTTTTGTCCCACCGTTGCGATTTTGGTCAGGTGGACATTAGACTTTCGGGAGGGCTCATTATTCGCTGTTGCGAATATGGTCAGGTGGATTTTGAGCCATTCTCATTCGCCGTTGCGATCTGGTCAGGCGAATGTTGAACTCCCCTTTCTGGTTGAGAGAGCCCGACAGAGTCCCTGGGAGGCATTCCTCACTACTCTTTCCTCTTTTGTCCCACCGTTGCGATTTTGGTCAGGTGGACATTAGACTTTCGGGAGGGCTCATTATTCGCTGTTGCGAATATGGTCAGGTGGATTTTGAGCCATTCTCATTCGCCGTTGCGATCTGGTCAGGCGAATGTTGAACTCCCCTTTCTGGTTGAGAGAGCCCGACAGAGTCCCTGGGAGGCATTCCTCACTACTCTTTCCTCTTTTGTCCCACCGTTGCGATTTTGGTCAGGTGGACATTAGACTTTCAGGAGGGCTCATTATTCGCTGTTGCGAATATGGTCAGGTGGATTTTGAGCCATTCTCATTCGCCGTTGCGATCTGGTCAGGCGAATGTTGAACTCCCCTTTCTGGTTGAGAGAGCCCGACAGAGTCCCTGGGAGGCATTCCTCACTACTCTTTCCTCTTTTGTCCCACCGTTGCGATTTTGGTCAGGTGGACATTAGACTTTCGGGAGGGCTCATTATTCGTTGTTGCGAATATGGTCAGGTGGATTTTGAGCCATTCTCATTCGCCGTTGTGATCTGGTCAGGCGAATGTTGAACTCCCCTTTCTGGTTGAGAGAGCCCGACAGAGTCCCTGGGAGGCATTCCTCACTACTCTTTCCTCTTTTGTCCCACCGTTGCGATATGATCAGGTGGACACTAGACTTTTCTTCGACCCTTTGTTTTACCGTTTCGATCTGGTCAGGTAAACATTGGGTCATCCTCATCTGCCGTTGCGAATATGGTCAGGTGGATGTTGGATCACTTTTTCCTTCTGTTCTGCTGTTTCGATCTGGTCAGGCAGACAGTCGTTTCCTTTTCTTCACTCTTGTTCACTGTTTCGATCTGGTCAGGTGAGCACTGAGTTTTTCCCATTCACTGTTTCGATCTGGTTAGGTGAATATGGGACGTTTCTCTTTTTCCTTCTGTTCTGCTGTTTCGATCTGGTCAGGCAGACAGTCGTTTCCTTTTCTCTACTCTTGTTCACTGTTTCGATCTGGTCAGGTGAGCACTGAGTTTTCCCCATTCACTGTTTCGATCTGGTCAGGTGAATGTGGGGCGTTTCTCTTTTTCCTTCTGTTCTGCTGTTTCGATCTGGTCAGGCAGACAGTCGTTTCCTTACTCTACTCTTGTTCACTGTTTCGATCTGGTCAGGTGAGCACCGAGTCTTTCCCCATTCACTGTTTCGATTTGGTCAGGTGAATGTGGGATGTTTCTCTTTGTCCTTCTGTTCTGCTGTTTCGATCTGGTCAGGCAGATAGTCATTTCCCGCTTTACTCTTATTCACTGTTTCGATCTGGTCAGGTGAGCACCGAGTCTTTCCCCATTCACTGTTTCGATCTTGTCAGGCGAATGTGGAACGTTTCTTTTTTTCTCCTGCTCTGCTGTTTTGATTTGGTCAAGCAGACAGTTGATTCTTTTCTTGCTCTTGCTCGTTGTTTCGAATATGGTCAAACGAGCCTTGAGTTTTCTCCATTCACTGTTTCGGTATGGTCAGATGGATGTGAGACCCCTTTTCCTCTCTATTCTGCTGTTGCGATGTGGTCAGGCAGATAGCTGATTTCCCTATCTTTGATTATTCTTCATTACCTTCTTATGATTATTACTCTTTGCTATTTGCTATAATTTTCAAGTGATGATTGAATTTGCTCCTCTTTGCATCATCTTAGACATGTATTCTAAGTGATTGTTGAATCTTCCTTGGTTCTTTATGAATTTGTTTCAATTTTGCTCGTGTGAGCATAGTATCCCTCCTATTCTGTTGTTGTGATTAGGCAGATAGTTGAGTTTATTTGCTCGGCTCTTCCTCACTATAGTCAAGTGAGCATTGAGTATTCTTCGTTCGTTGTTTCGATTTGGTCAGACGAATGTTGAGTTTCTTTTCTTCTTTTGTCCCACCATGTTTGCATGATTGTGTGAGCATTATATGAATGACGGTTATTGTATGACTGTATGACAAATGCATGATTATATAAGCATATAATTGTGTGATTATTGCCTGATCTTTTGAATCACTGTATGATTATACGATTGCTATTGTTTGCTTATCGTGTGGTTTAATAATCATCATGTCATCATGTAACTAGATAATTATTGAGTGATTATATGAATATCATATGGTTATGTGTTTGTGACTTGATTATGACACGATTATTGATTTTGATAATCATCATGTGACTTGATTATATGAATATCTTATATGAATATCAGATGACTATTGAATTGAGTTGATTGGTTGATTGTGTAAGTGCATGACCATTGCATAGTTTGTTATTGACTACTACACGGTCTTGCTTACTATTATGTGGTTTGGTATGATTACATATTTACCATATATTTATCACATGGTAGTGTGGTTACTATGTGATTGTATGATTGAGGTATAATTAGTTATTGCTACATGACTAGTTGAATACGGTATGATTATGTGATGTTTGTTTGATTAGATAATATTGTGATTTGGTGATACGACTGCTTGGTTGCATGATTATGTGATTGATATATAATTGCATAAGCATTGTGTGATTGTATGTTCATAACATGGTGGGACACTTGTTGCATGCTTGTTGTATGATTGCATGCTTTTTGATTCTCTTTAGCCAGTTGTAGGATTCTTCCTAGCGAGTCTTTCTATTTGGTCGTAGGATTGCATTTTCCTAGTGAGTCTCTTTGGTTGATCGTAGGATTGCATCTTCTTCGTGAATCTTGTTCGTGGTTGTACCTCCTAGAGATAAGGAGGTCAACGCCAACACGTACGGTTCACTTATTGTTCACCGCACCTGTTGGGGTGGAGTTTGTTGACCTCATTTTTCTCCCGATTTGCCATCGGACGCGTTTGATTGAATTGATCGAGCCTCGTCGAGCCTGACTCGATTCGAATCAACATTAATTTTAGTTTGATTTTATTTTGTATTATTCTATTGAATTAATTTTGGGTCGAGTCGAGGCGAGTTCGAGGTGACCCGGAGCGAACCAAAACTGTCTCAGTCTGAACCTGATTTCTTCCCTTGAGTGTAGCTAAATCCTAATCAAAATATGATTAATTTTCTAAACCAATTTGAATCCCACCCTTGGATCAAAAATTTGATCGGACGGCTCCGATCTCCGGTCTCCATCTCGTGCCCTAACTAAAGCCGAAGCCGCCATCTCACTCACTCTCGAGGTTTTGGCAAGAGAAGAGTCGAAAGCCTCCCTCCCGCTATTCCGCTCTCCTGGGTTCGCACGAAGGCAAGAGCAAAAAGACTCCCCCTCTAGCTTTCTCTTCTCCGTTGGCACAAGGCCAGGCGGAACCCCCTCTCTAGCTCCCGTCCGACCTCCAGGAGCGAGCTCCCGCCGCCGACGCTCGAGCCCGACGCCGAATCTCTCTCAGTCTCCTTCCGTTCGCGAGGCCCTACCGACGCCGAAGCCTCTCTCTCGCGTGAGCCAGGAGCACCGAACCCAACGCCCGATCTCCCTCTCTCACGCCCGACTTCCCTCTTCTCCCTCTCTCCTTTTTTTTTTCCCGAACCGGCGCTAGGAGACGGAGACGGGCCGAAGCCCCGCCTACATTCGCGAAGCTCCCGTCCGACTCCACCTTCAGAACCGAGTCCGACGCCGTCCTGCCCTACCTCCGGCTCTCTCTCTTGGCTTCTCTCGGTTCGCAGAGACCAAGAGGCGGAAGCCCCCCCCCCCCCCCCCTCTCGTTCGTCCGACCTTGGATCCGATGCTGCCGTCGCCAACACCGTCACCCGAAGCTCATCCCTCTTCTTTAGGGCAGGTAATTTCTTCCCTTTTCCTTCCTCTTCTCCACCTCCTTCATCTTCACCATTTCCTTCTTCCCCTTTTCCTTCTACCTTCTCCTTAATGCCCTTTACACTCATGTTTGAGTATGAGCAATGAAACAGGTTCTATATTCCCTAAGAAAATCTGAGAAAATTTTATGATATTGAGTTGAATACCACCATACAAATGCTTTGGATTTTGAGTATCATGTTATAAGAGCAAGTTTCTTGATTTTTGATGACGATGTGAATCTTACATGTAAGTTGTGTTCCTTATAAATAATTAAATTCAGTTCTTTTATACGATAAGCTATATTGGATGAGTTAGTACTTATTTTGATAAGATAACATCAAGTGGAATATTGGTATTGGCCACCCTCATTCCTAAAACAGAGAATGATATTTTACCTTAGCCATTTCTTTTTGAAGCAGTAGAGAGGTAATCTGATGGATTTGGCATTTGATAAAAAAAAAAACGACAGTCATTGTGGAAATTAATTCATTCTATGTTTAAAAGAAATCTTTCAAACCCTAAACATTTGTTTGCTGGCCGATTGGATTCAATGATTATAGCAATTGTGATGATTCAATGAAAAGAGTTCTGGTTATATCGGGAAATCATGTATATGCTTATGCTTGGATACTGCATTCACATTCGATATCAAGGGTTTGTGGATTTGTTTGGGTTGTGATTTCATTACTTAAATCATGGTGTTTTATGAGCTTTCCTATTATTGTTGGTTAAAAAAAAAAAAAAGAGTTGCTATGCTTATATGATTGTTAGACATGGATTGCGTTGAGCAACTTGATTCAAAATGCAATGATTGTGTTTTAGTAAATATATTTAGAAGGTTGTGGCTTAATCACAATCTCTTTCATGCTAAAGTTTCAAGTGAAATGAGGAGAGATTACATGATTCGTGATTAACTAAGCATGCGAATGAGCATAGTTATGAATTTAGTTATTTGATGGAATATGTGTGGAGTTGAAGGTCATTCCTTCATGAATTATGTTTCTTTCATTCAATGCTTTTGGGTAGATTTTATGTTCCCCAAAAGATGTGAGGTGTTGATGTGATCAGATTCTCTATGAGGGATTGAGATGAGCTTTTTGGGTATTCATGTTTCAACAAAAGAGGGGTTGTCCTTGAATCCTTGGCAAATATAGTAATGCATGTTTGATAGTAAGAGAAGTTTGAGGGTTCTCTTGAGGTGGAAATAACTTTTCTCAAAATTTTCTTTTATTTATTTGCACTTGGCTTGAAGATTGGGTCACTTCTCTATATGTATGTTGTGCCAAAATTGCCTGGCTGAAATTTCATTCTTTGGTATGGAGCCTAGAGATCAATGAAATAAATCTGTGTTGTTTGAAATCATCTCTATGTGTGTAAGAGTTGTACTCATCAAAATATACATATGCATTGTTTGTGGTAAAGCTTGTTTCTTGTCTCCAAAAGTGAGATTGATTATTCTCGTTGTACTGTAGAAATCGAGAAATGATGGTTTGAGGTCTTCTTTGCATTAAGATGGATTCTATGTAGGAAGAGGGTGCTGAAATTTATATTTCCTTCTTTCAATTCTGAATGACAATGGGATGTTCTTGTTGAAGTTATTTTCTTACTATAAGATTTTGGGAGTTTTAAATGCATGCATTCTTTGAAACCATATGAAAGATCTGGATATCTTTAGTTATATTTGTTACAACAAGCAAGATATGTGATTATCAAATATTTTCTCAAGTTCTTCAGTTGTTAAGCTTTGATTTGCTAAGTGGAGTAAGGCTATTTTCCTGTCATGTTGCTATCCCGATTGGATATAGAGCCTTCAGTCATGGTGATTGGTTTTGAGTGCTTAATAAATAATCATATAAATTCTGATTTAAAAAAAAGAGAGAGAAGAGCTTTAAACACGTTTGGAAGGATTTTGGGCTTCTTTGCAGAATGTTATCATATGCACTTGGGGCTCATCAGGGTAAAAAAAATAATAATAATTATGCAAGGATGGGGGTTTTAAATGCTGCTCTCCACAATGTTAAGTGCTAAACTTCTTTTCTTACTCTCTTTGACATAAAAGCAAGGTAAACTTTTTTTTACATGGATTTAAATGCGATTCAGCTTCGTGTTGGTTGAGAGTATTTCCTCGGGACGACTTGAAAGAGTTGTTAATATATATATATTTCGTATGGGAATTATATTAGTTTTCTGAATCTTGTCGGAGAATTATGTATGTTTCATTTCATATCTATCTATGAGGGCGTCAGTATCTTTTTGGAGAGCATTTGTGAGTTTTCATAGAGCATCTTTGGAAAAGTCTTAGAAGGCTTTTCTGGGTCTTAAGTGTGAGTTTGTTTTTCTTGTAGATTTGAGTGTTATGCTGCCTCGTGCTGGACAAGATTTATAATTTGCTTTATATTGAGAAAATTTGTGATCTGCTTTATGATTTGGAGAAATTTACAAGTACCTTTATGTTGAAAGTTGCATGATTTATCTTTGGAATGAGAAGTGTTGTAAGCTGTTTTATATGGTGAATACTTGTGAGTGGTTCTATGGTGGGAAAGCTTCATGAAAAGTTTTATGAATTGTTTTGCGTCGAGATGCTTTATGATGAGTTTTTGCAAATTGCTTTATATTGTGACTCGTGAATGTTTCATGATGGAAAGCTTTACGATGCCTTCTCATTGAGAAAACTTTCATGAGTCTACCCCATTCCAAATAAAAAGAAAAGCACTTGAATTGTTTTGTTTTGTATTGGGAAGGTTTTAGTGAGTCGTTCATGTAGGGCTTTATGTGTAGTCTCATTGGAAAAGTTTTATAAGTCTTTTGGGGATTCATGGTCTTACGATTGGCTTTGGGTTGAAAGATTCTTTTGTGTCTTTATTTGTTTGAAGTGAATGATCTTGTTTATGTGGGCAGTTATCTTTCTTCTTGCTTGCACTTGTTTTCTAAGTGGTTTTGGGATTAGTGGGTAGTAAGATCATGTTTTGGGTTTTAAGTGGGAGGTTTATTTTGGGGGTTTGTTTCTCTTTGTCGTTTGGAGCTTTGTTTAGGGGGTAGGTTTAGTTGTTTGAGTTGGGTCTCATTCAAGTATCTTGTTTGGAATGTGGGGACATCAAAAGGCATTAAAAATATCTTCTTCTTTATTTGTATCACATCGAATTATGGAGAAGATTATTTTAGAGGCACACTTGACTTCAAAGAAGTGTGTCCAAAATCAATAATGTCGACATTTCCTTTATGCTTGATTTTCATTCTTTTCTTTCTACCGTGTTTAGTCGTTCTTTCTCTTTACTTCTCGCCTTCCTATTGTTTTGTTGCTCATTATTGTATTTTCATGCCTAAATCCCGAAACTCATTGACATATGTATAGAAGTCCTAAGGATTAGAAGAACAAAACATCACTTTTTAGTCCTACAACACTAGTGGCATCTAAGGACAAAAATTAAGGATCGAGTCTTAGAAAATATAGACTTAGGATGCATGCTCCTTATAGGATAGAGACATTAAAACAAAAACTTAGTGACACGTCTTCCTAGGTTCTAGTTTTCTTAATCCACTAATAATCAACCAACCAATCTTAATCTAATTATTAAAATTTATTAAAAAATACTTAATCCTTAATCAACTTATAATTAACATTTATAATTGTTGAATTCTAAATCTAAAACATACACTTGAATCAGGTCTAACTAATTTGTTAATCATTCTCTAATACACTTAAGTCTTAAAAGATTGCAGATTAAATTAGAAAGACAAACCTAAACTAAAATTCATTAAGCTAAAAATCTTCTAAAACCCAAAACCTTCTAACTCACCTAAAACTCAATCAAGTCATAAACTAATCTCTTAAAACTAATCAACAAACCTCTTAATATAACTATATCAACTTGGTTTTTAGGATGGACTACTCCGGGCTGCGGGGCTAAGTGTCCTAAGGAGGCCTGGTTCCTCGAGCCTGGTGGCACAACGCCACGAACCAGTTGATAGAAAACTTAAATAATTTGATCCCTGAATCGATAATAAATCATCTAATCCACCTTTTCTTTTAATTTACAACCAATTAAAATAAATCAACTAAATACTAAAATAAATTCTTAAAATAAATCTTAAGATATTAATATTCAAACTTAAACTAAAATCCCTCTTTTGTCCTTTAACAAATCAAATGAAAGCAACTATAATTAAACTTCCCTACATAGGACCCATCCAAAACTACACAACCTACACAAACTTAGATCGGTTTGCTAAGACACGACTACTAGTTTTAGGTTAGGCCAATGTCTTTCTTTTGTTGTTTAGTGTTTACTACGTACACATGCTTTATAAATGTAATTATTGAATTTCCTGTTAGCTATATTCAATTTTCTGTTAGTTATATCTTTGTTATTTATCTGCATTTCTTTTCTGAACGGCATCTACGCTCATATATATATTTCTCTGTTATCTTTTCTTGCGAGGTGAGGTACATTGGAGCTTAATGATCGGGAGCTAAATGAGACCGTTTGCTTATAAGCTTGTAAGTGGCAGCGCCACATATGGTCAGGTATAATCTCTGCAACTTGTAAAGTAAATTTTTTTTTAATTATGTATCGGAACTGCTTCACGTCACACACTGCTTGTTAATAAGTATTCTAGCATGTTTAGGTAGCCAGCCTTAGGTTAGTTCACTGACGAAGCTTTGACCTTATAGGTCAAAGCTTGCCCCCTTCTGTGAGCCTTAGAGACCATTAGGGTCATTTAGGCCTGTAGAGTAGGCCACCTACTTGAGCCATTGGGCATCGTTGTTTTCACACACGAAGTGGGCATCGCTAGGATTTTGGCCTTTTCCAGTTTTGGGTACGATACCCCCCCCCCCCCCCTTTTTTTTTTTTTTTTTTTTTGTGAGCCTTAGAGACCATTAGGGTCATTTAGGCCTGTAGAGTAGGCCACCTATTTGTGCCAGTGGGCACTGTTTGAATGATTTTCTGTGCGGGTACCTTGCCTGGAGGGTACCCTTAGGGTGTGTTTATTTATTTTTTCTGTACTCTGGATGTCATGCATGCATTTGTCTTTACACACCTTACTTCACATTGTATTTCACTTATATACATGCATTACATCAGTAGACTTAGGGATATTTTGTATACATTTCATGCATCATACACGGCGTTAGATATAGCCTTTTGCATATTATAGAGTCATTGATTGAAAACTCTTGAACTATGATTCCTTGACTTCCTAGGATAGAGCCTTCCTATCTTATATACATGTAGGGCGATTGATTGTGTTTAGGATGTTAGCTGGCAGCTCACTCCAGGCAAGCATAAGCCCAGGTTGTACACCCCTCAGTGTGTCTCTTTTCATTTGTGTCTTGAGTATGTCTTTTCTCTTAGGGTAGTAATCCGACATTTGATCTTCTAAACTCAAAATTTTAATTATATCTTTATCCATTAAAAAATGTCTAATCATCATTAAGGGTAAATAGAAGAGACTATTTGGAATAGAACTTAGGATCTTTTTTTCTGTGCACCAAATTAAGAAGTGAATAATACACCATCCTTAATCGAGAGTTTTCTTAGATCGAGGTCTAAGATGTAATTAACTACGGGGGCTTGCGCCCGTAGGAAACCGATCCCCACAATCAAATAAATCCCATTCGAGCTGATGTATCGAATGGGGGAAATCTCGTGAATTTTTGGGTTATAGATATTATTATCCATCGAGGTTGGTAGGTGAAAGCCGCTATCCTCCATGGCTAATCGTATCTATAACTCCATCTGCTCTTCCATCGGCCTGCTTGTGTCGAGTGTAAAGGCCTACGACCATTTTGTCCTACGGGATAGTGTGATCGTACCCTTTGCATTCGAACCACACGAGCAGAATCCTTTCGGAGACCCACAGTTTCTTTCTTTTATATACTTGGGAAGTTGCTTCATTGTCTTCTTTATTGACATGAGTTTCTCCTTCTGCTTCAATTTCAGAAACATCAGCATTCTTAGGAGTAACCCATTCATCATCAGATTGTAACTCATCAACAAGCAAATGGTCAATTTCATTCTCAATATTTCCTTGATTTTGCAATTTGAGATGTCTATCTTTTAATTTTTTGTTAAACATAACATAAACTAGTTTGTTCATTCGATCTGCCGCCAATCGATTTTTCTCTTTGTATGAATTTGATTGAAGATGCTCCAATTACGCTCGCATACAGAAGCTGAACACGTTAGGCTAAGAACTTTAACTGCAAAAGCTTTCAATTCAGGAACATCATCTCCAAACTGAGCCCATCAACGTTCTACATGAAGACAAACATAATATTTTATGAATATTGGTTGAAGAACAAGAGTTGAACATAAATATTAACATTAAAATTATAAATACACAAACTATAAACATACCAGGAGATCGTGTTTTGAAGCATGCTTGTGCTGCTCTAAATCCAAACATTCCCTTCTTCAAATGAAAATCCTCAAGTTGATCATTAACTTTGAGGTAGTCTTCTTCAGAAATGAGTATATCCATACATGCATACAAACCAGTTTTCACCTCTTTGTCAACATGAAAATCCTTATCATAATAAAATTGAGGATTTAAATAGTACGCAGTAGCATGTAAGTGTTGGTGTAATTGTCGATCTCACTTTTCATCTATAATATTCCATATTTCTTTGTAGGCACTTTCATGACCTCCCAATTCTTTTGCAATATCTTCTTTAGCCCTATTCATTGCTTCATAAATAAATCCCATAGCAGGGGCCCTCTCACCATCAACCATTCTAAGCACCTTAACTAATGATCTTGTTGTCTTCAAAGCATAATTTGTACTCCGCCAAAATGAATCGTCTTTCATAACAATCTTTTTAACTTGTTTTTCTTCTTGTTTTTTGGCCTATGAACTTTTATCCACTCTTCAGAAGCAAACATTGCTTCCAAAGGTTGTCTTAACTCCTTAAATCTCTGCAATGTTAAATATGCAGTAGCAAATCTTGTAACAGCAGATCTAATAATTTCCTTGTCAGTGAACTTTCTCATCAAGCTGAGTACCCAAGAATGATTGTATATAAACTTACTAACGAATTTGGCTGATTTGTGTTGAGGCAACTGTCCCAATCTCTCAAGCATCAAGTCAATACAATGTGCAGCACAAGGAGTCCAGTAAAGGTGAGGCCTCTTCTCCATTAACATTCTCCCTGCAGCTTTGTATGCACTTGCATTATCAGTAACAACCTGTACTACTAAGGCATCTCCCACTTCCTCCACAACTTCATCTAACATTTCAAACAATAATTGTGCATCCTTGACAAAGCTTGAAGCATCTACTGATTTGAGAAAACTGTTCCATATGGATTGTTGACCAAAAAATTAATAATACTTCTATGTCGAATATCTGACCAACCATCTGACATTATTGTCACTCCTGTCTCAATCCAAGTCTTCTTAACATCATCCACCATTTTTGAAGTTGTCTTAATTTCCTCATTCAGCATCCAAGTCCTCAGCTCATACATGCTTGGAGGTTGTAGTCCTCTTCCATAGCTTCCAACATATCGTAACATATTGATTCATGACGGACTCCTAACAACATTAAATGGAATCCCATTTTCATAGATGAATCTGGCGATATCCAAACAAATTCTATTCCTGAGTTCTTTTGTAGCTGTAGAAGGCTGAATATCCTAAGTATTTATGTTTTCCTCATTATCAATCTTTAGCATGAATCTATCCATGGGCCCCCGACTGCCTCGGTCAGAAGAAACTAGATGGCTTCCAGTACTGGAACCTTCATGCTGTGATCCATAGTAAGAAGAGTTTCCTATCATCTCTTCCATATTTCTTTTTGTGACCTCCTTCGTGGTGGCAAACTTCTTTAAGTAATTAATACATTCTTTTTTCACTTCATCAGGTACTTTTATACACGGTCCCACATTGACATGAGTGCAAGCTAGGTGATCCTTCAACCTCTTGACACCACCCGTAATGCGCTTCTCACAGAAATTACATTTCATGTAAATATATCCCTTCTTTGCACCTTCGCCTGGCACTTCAACTTGAGTGCCATATTTCCATGCAGGATCTCTTCTTCTCGCGCCACTAGTCATACTAATAATATATAGACAAGAATATTTAACATCAAATACAAATCATAAACAAATATATGCCTACTTTAGAGAAATTCAACTTCAATAAATTTAGCAATTGATGTTAATCAAGCAAATCAGACAAATTAAATGCCTCCTATAGAATAATTTATGAATCATCATAATTAAATGTCTCAACCATAAATAAGATATCTATAATCTATAATCAAATTATAATCACATCAAGAATAATCTCTAAAAGGGATGGAAAGAAAACAAAATCATAAAACAAAATCAAAGGAATCAACAATAAGCTCATAAAACAATATCAAATCAAGTGTTGAAAATTAGATCCAAGCCAAAATGTCTTGGAATTTTTATATCACAAGCATTATATAATACCCAAAGTTTGTTAAAAGTAAGTTATTAGCTTTTAATTTTAATTATCTGTATTCATGTAAGAGGCATATTATTGCACTTCATTTTGATTATGTTTATAATCACATGTATTCTAGTTGATTTTGGTTGTTTTGTATGAATATGATTGTATATGTATGAAATTGTTTATGTAAAGGTTAATCTTTAGCAATGTGAATGATTTCGTAAGCATAAAAGGGTAAATAATTCATAAACTAGTGAAGTGCACCTAAAGCGCACCTAAAGCGCACATAAATGGCACAAAGCGCACCTAAAGCGCACTTAAAGGGCACCTATAGGGCAGCTAAAGGGCACTTAAAGGGCACCTAAAGTGCATCTAAAGGGCAGTAAAAGGACACTTAAAGGGCATCTAAAGGGCAGCTAAAGGGCACCTAAAGCGCACGCTTTACTTCATGTCGAAGACTTCGACTACAAATCTCATTTATAGGCTTAATTTAAATGATCAAAGATGTATGAATCTATGGGGTCATTTGATTGCTTGTAAATGGGAAGTAAAGAATATACAGTAACAATTCCAAATGAGATGACCAAAATCAATACCATTGAAACTGTAATGCCCAAAATTAACTTAAGAAATCTCAATTTCTTTTTTGAAGGAATGAAGAGAATCAAAAGAAATAATCTAAGCTTGCCTATGAATTTCGATTCATGTTACAAGAATAATCACATTAATAAGCATTAAATCTCAAGACAACAGATGAAAACAAATTTTTCTTATTGTCACTGAACGATAGAGGCATGAAGAAAAACAGGAACAAGAAGCTTACCTTCGTCTCCAATAGCCTTCAGGTACGTCGAATACGAAGTATGTTGAGCACGGCGCAGGAAGAAAACAGGGAACGAACGACCGAGAGCGAAGTCGTCGAACCTGAAGTCGTCGAAGTCCTAGATGTCGTCGAAGTCGTGGATATCGTCGAAGTTTGTTGAACACGACGCAAGAAGAAGAAAATAGGGAATGAAAGTTATCGAAGTCGTGGATCTCGTCGAAGTTTGTTGAACACGATGCAGGAAGAAGAAAATAGGAAACGAATGTCGTCGAACTTGAAGTCGTCGATGTCGTCGAACTCGTGGATCTCGTCAAAGTCGAAGTTGAAGTTGTCGTTAGGGAAAGTCGGCGGGAGCAGGGATCACACGACCGAACGGGAGGAAGAGAACGAGCAAACGAGCAAGCGAGAGAACGAGCAGGGATCACACGCATGAAGGAGGAAAATGAGCAAAACGAGAGAAAACAGGGAATTAAGGAGAGGGAGCGGCGGAAATGCTTACAAAAGAAGCCCTAAGCTCTATTTACGCATGACTGGCGAACAAAATGATTCGAGGCAGCGCCTCGACGCCTCGCGCCCTGAGGCGTACGCCTCAAATGAAAAAAGCGTGCGCTTTGTCCGAACAATCAAGGCTTATGCCTTAGTTCGCCCAGTTAACGCCTCGACTCGAGGCGCGCCTCAAAGCTATCGCCTCAAACACTTTTTAAATGGTTGATTTTTACTTCAAGTAATATTTTAATTTTGAAGCTTAAACATCGGCTCACGGACAAAAAACATCTCAATATCCAATTATGTAATTTTAAACCTTGAAACATATGACATCGATTCACCTAAGATGTCAAATTTATCCAAGATGAACTACTCACACGCAACTCAAACGAACAAAGGTGAAAAACGATGTTCTACGGATGCAACGTCGTGCAAAATCACTCAAATGGCATTCATTTGCGAAACAGACATTATGTTTTAAATGATTAAATTACCAAAGAAAGACCCATACATTTGCTTCGAGCAAACGTGATTGAAAATGCTAAACTATGAGTGTGACGCTTTGCAAAGTCCTGAATGTCCTTCATTTGCAAAACGAACTATGCTGACGTGTCCGCAATGTGAAATTACCTAGAATGGACACCCATATTTTGTGTTATCGCACAAGTTGAAATGCAAAATTTGTCCAGGCATGAAGCTACATGTAAACTGAGACACACGGGAAATGATAAATTAATCATATATATATATATATGTGTGAGAGAGAGAGAGAGAGAGAGAGAGAGAGAGAGAGTGAAGACTAGTGCTGAGAGTGAGAAAACCCTAGTTCAAAGGGCCGAGATGCATCAACCACACCTATCGAATGCATTATAATGAGAAATTATTAAGGCATAGCCTTTAAAAAAATTTAAAATTTCACACTTGGATTTGTATAAAGAAAAAATGGATATGGTTGACCAAGTTGATTATTTTGAGTAGACAACTTCACTTATGAATATTGATGATCATTTTATTATCTCTCATTTTCAGACAAATCAGATAAAAAACGGTCGAAATCGATGACCAATACCCAAAATTGACGCGCGATGATGCCCAAACGGCGCTCAACCGCAAAACAAACTTCGTTGTTGCGTTTAGAATGTCGAAAGTACCTAAAATGGATTGTAATTCTACCCAATAAAAATCACACGAGCAAATCCGCGAGTTACGAACTTATGAGACAACGTCGCACGAATTTTGAGAAAAGGCGCAAAAATCAGGAAAAAATCTCTGTTCATTTTTGGATGTTTAATAATAATTACTATTATTAATAAAATAAAATAATCAAAATCTAACATCGTATCTATCAAATAAATCCCATGAATCTCGTTGAAATCCCCTGCAAATCCCACTACCGGAAATGCTTTGCATCTCCTCGTAGGATTTTTGCTCAGCTCACCTCGACAATCTCTCTAGATTCGTCGTTAGAACGAGAGGGGAACAAACCTCATTCATTTCTCTATTTTCCCTGCACGACGAACCTCCTCCAACCACTCGATTTTGTCGACCCAATTGCACACCACCAAACCTTAGCCAATCGCAACTCCTGCTGTCGAATCCTCCACACCCGATCTCCAAACCTCCAGCCGATCTCCATAGCCGAGCAGCCCAGAACAAAGCCCGACTATGCCGAACACATCTCCCAACCACAAAACGCCTTCAACCCCTTTAATGAGTGTCGATCTCCCACACATATAGCCGAACACCCGCCGACAGCATCCAGTTCACAAGGCTTACACCGAAGCCAACACCCCAAATGCCCCTCTGCTCTAACACTTCTACTCATCGAACCTGCTCCCGTCCTCTTCAGCCACTTCACCCTTCTATCTTCACACTCGATCCATCTCCACTCCTTGGGCCGAAAACTTCCACCCAGCCAAAATACCCAGACTCTAGATTTATGACCGAACTAGCCCAACACTTCCATTCCCAACATCTACCCCGTCCAATACCTGAAGCATGAATCAAACCTTCCAGCCAACGCCTGACCCCGCCGAACTAATTTGTTCTATCAAAGACTTCAGCAGCCTGGCCAATCCGACTCCAACACCTTACCCCTCTGATTAACCTTCAGTCAGCCTCCACTCCACTGCAACAACCTCGATTTCTAGCCTCTTTTTGCTTGTTGTTCGAACTCCAGACCTCACTATGCCAACTCCTCCAATGAGGCTCCAATTGAATCTCTATTCCTATCTGACCCACAGCAAGCCCCTACACCCACTTTTTATCCTCTCTTCTACTATTCAACAGATTTCTCCACTCAAATAGCCCACCAATCAATCCATTTCACTGCCAACAGCTCCTTTACACGTAAACAGTAGCACAAGCCCACCTACAACTCATAACATCCCCTCTAACAGCCCACCTGCTGAATTCCTTCAGCCCAAACAGCTTCGTCACACCTGAATCCAACCCAAAAACAGCCCTTCCATAGCTCAAGCCACTTCACAGCCCATTATACACTTCATCCTTTTAAACAGAGACAAAAATCCCTCCTTAAGCTCTTCCTTTCCCTTTCTATTTGTATTATTATTATTAGTTTATAAGAAGAAAAGAAAAAAAAATTCAAAAAAAAGAGAAGAAAAGGTTCTTTGCTTTTGTGCCTCGATCTTTATGCCTTCGACATTGGCATCACCGACCTCCTTTCGCCAAGGTAAAATGCCTCTTAACCTCAAAAAGCCTCAAAACCCCGCTTTCGGCCCTCGCGGCGTGTTAGGGGACCACCCTACATGCTCTCGTAGCGTGGAGGGAAGGAACTCGGTATGACGCTTATTGCGATGCGGGCAGGCCTTTAAGCGCTCTCGTACCATGACGAGGACAATTTTTAAGTACCTGTATATGAGCTACAGTGTCTACGAAAAAAATTGCAAGTCTTTTACACAGGTATCTCGAAGACCCCTACACTCTCTCGTAGCGTGGTGGGATTGAAGACCACGGCCGCGGTGTCACCCGACACCTACCGTACGTGCTCTCGTAGCATGGTAGGTAAGATCGAGCTCTGAAAATTCCTCGAAATGGGGGAGACGCCTCGAGGTTGCCGAAATTTGAAATGACAGAGGACCAGGACTTGAACAAATTACAAGGAACTGGACCTAAATGCATACTTGAATTAAAGATGTAGTCAAATGAAAATTTACAATATGAAGATATAACTTGATTCGAATTGAACATAAATGAGTAAACAGGGGACCTGTAATGAATCAGCTCAAAATTGAACACTAGCAGAGGACCTGTAATAAACATGAATGCTCGCTAACGAGCAAGAGACTTGCAACGTGCACAATAGTCCACCTACAAACGGTTACAAGGAATAAACAATAAATGTGACAATTCACCTACGGGTGTGTATAAGAGAATTGCAATGAAATATATAATCCGCCTATGAATATGAATAGTGGACTTGCGGTGGACAAAACTCTAAATATAACTTGCTCGCAAGCAAAGATCAAATAAAAAATATAATAACGTGCTTACAATCAATAACATGAAGTTTCCAATAAATGTTGACAACCATCACGCCAATTGGAATGCAAATATCAACAAGCAACATTGTCAAGTACATTATGCATGCTGCAGATCACCTTCAAGGATGACAAAGACCCTGTAATATACATGTCAGAGCATGGAAACAATAGACATGCGACAAATACCATGGCATCCCTTCAATCAATGTCAGCCAACTTGTGAATAAACATGGCAACTCCTTATAAACCTTGAAAGTAAACATATAATGAGCGTAGTAAGTTACCGACGAACGTATGTGGGGAAATTTGCAATGAACGCCACTTACCCAGCAATCAATATCAACTTACCAAAGAACACATAAATTCACGTGTAAGCAATGATAATAGATATGATGCAAAACGATTGCGACAAGTGCAAGTATCCACAAGCAAATGAAGGAGACTCATCATACATACAATAGTCCATCTATGGGTGATGACGAACAATGTGCAATAGATGCTTGATCATCCTTACAGTCAACAATAAGAAATTGTCAGACATATACATCAATCTACCTGTATAAAGCAGCAAATGACATGCAACATAACACTACAATTCACTTGTAAGTAGGGAATGCATAGTAAACACTGCAAGCCATTGGTAAACTAAGGTAGCAAATTTGCAAAATCAGGTCGTCACATTAGATACCAACTTACTTGCAAACGATAAGTAGGAGACCCCTAACGCACCCCACAACTTGTTTACATGCTGAAGTATACTCCCACGAGCTAAATACTGAAGGAAAAGGCAACATGCAGAAGATGGAGTGATGTAAGCAAAAAAATAGGGAGACCCTAATTTTTGCAAGCAAAAGAAAAACAATTCCTAGGATATACAAAAGACTCACTTAAAACAAAATATAACTTTATAACATATAAAAAAGGACACTTACAAACTTATAATAAAAACTACTAAAGTTGCATTCTTTCGTCGAGAAGAAAGATACAGATTGGGTGGTCACTTACGGCGAGAAGAAAGAGGTAGGAAGCCAAGACGAAGTGGAGGACAAGCTCGCAAGCTTTCCCAAGAAGGAGAGGAAGAAGTGGAACAAGCTCGCAAGCTTTTCAAAGAAAAACCCTCAGATTTCATGTCCAAAATCATCACACAACACTCTCTCTATTCTCAAAACATCTAATATATATAGGAGAAAAGGGGGCAGCTAAACAATCCATAAAACAACTCCAAATAAACCAATCAGGTAATGGAAATGAAAGGCCATAAATCAATCCAGAAACATCACCCAAAAAGCCACATAAAAGACCGGAAAAGGCAGCCAAGGGAACCGAAACAATAGCCAGGGGAACCGGGACGAATAGCCAGGGGCACCGGAACAGGCAGCTAGGAAACAGAATAGGCAGCCAGGAAACGGAACAGGCAGCCAGGAAACGGAACAGGCAGCCAAAGGGGAGGAACTAGCCATGGGAACAGGAGCCAGCAAGGGAAAACCAAAGGGCCACAAAGAAGAAAAAAAATGGGGGATGAACCCCCCTTCCCTTTGCCTACATCATGAAGTGAGCTAAACTACACTGCTAATGCACAATGAATGAAGTGCAACGCCATGCCTTCGGATATGCAACACTTATACAAGCGGACATAAGGCATTTTGAGATTCCAAAATGAGACTTTGCATGCTCGTCAGCAATGTTCATTTGCACAACTGATAATCACAAAATACCCCCCCCCCACACACACACACATTGAAATGTGCAATGATGCACTTATATTATGCATATATATGTTATAATACACAAAATGCATAATGCAAAATACATGCAAATGCATCCACTCGCATGGGCCCCAACGAGCGTGTTGTACATATGTGACATCTGAGGATGCTGCGCAGGTTAAGAAATGAGCCTAAGTTCAAGCCAGATCCTTCTATGCGAATAGATAGGAGTCGACAGACTCGAACTATCAAACAAATATACTGTCACGACGTTGACCGGGATATTTATTTTATACATTCATATTAGGCCTTCAAGGTCTATAACAAGAAATATTCATTAATATAGGTATAAAGCTGATAACGAACCCGATCCTTTCTTGACAAATAAACAGAGTTGATAATGTTCGACTAAAAAAATAAGAATGCCCATAAATATCCCAATGATTGACGTGTTGACAGAAAATCTTAATCGGATGAGACCTCAAATATTTAAATAATGTCTTCCAAAATGTCCAAATGCCCATGAAAATCTAAAATTCTAAAAATCACCTAAAATCAAGATATTTAAAATGAAATAAATCATTAAAATACTTAAAGAAAAAAATACTCGTACACCCTTCGTAATAATTTGCCGATGTTGACAAATTTAAAAATCACTTCAGCTAACAAAGAACAAATGTCTAGTTGGGAATATTACTAGGATTCATTTTCACTCCGTTTATTACCAGTAAAAATGTGACATGTGTTCTCTAATCGGTGGTTTCGCTGTCAAATGACACCATAGGTAAATGATTATGATCAAGACCCTCTGACCGAGTAGTTTTGTCGCCTTAAATTACGATCATGGTCAGAGCTCGTATGTTCCCCAACGGCGTTAAATCATTACGTAATGAACTAATAGGATCTGACCAATAGGGTTTCAATAAGATCTTACCAATAGAGCACAAAGCCCTATATTAGCTAAGGTGGATTCAAATTTGTCTATTTAGACAAATATTTACCCCAGGTCTACAAGGTACCTTTGGACGAAGCAACTCATGGCTACCGACAAAAATCCTTCTATCAGGATGGGTCGACTAACTCCTCTGACTAAGTAGACTAGGGATCATGATGACCCGGGACGACAGAACCATGGGATCTTGGTTGAGTCTATCATTACTCCCCCACCATTCACTTTAAGTACAAGATGGTAAATTTCTAATTTTAAATATTAAATTTTTAAATACTTAAAATCATGTTGCTACTATACACCAGATAGTATGTATCTATTTGATGACTAGCCTTAATTGAAAGTTCTCCCTTATTATCGGGAGGGGTAATTAACTATAGGAGCTTGCGCTTATAGGAAACATGAACTCAGATCATAAAGCCCTCGCAAAATGAGGGTGAAATCTCTGGGTAATGCTTTATTAAAAACCCAATCTGCCTTCTGAAAATTTGCCTCAGATCTTAAATGTTAAAACTCTCCTCGATGATCTGATAGATAGAAAGGAGCCGCAAAGAGGCCGAGGCACGAATTTTCAAAGGCCACAAGTATCTACCTAACCAAACTGAGCTTATTTAATTCTTACTCATCTCAAATTCGACTCATTAAAAAAAATTTAGGCCTGAGCTCGTTTGGAAAGATCGAGCTTGACTATATTGTTGAGCTCGATTTCTAAGTTTTAAATTAAACTTTTCAATTTTTAAGGAATTTTTACTTTTAATATACAAATAAAATAATGAAACTATATAGAGATAATTCTAAAAAGTTAAAATATATTATATAGTGCAAATTTAAAATTACTTTTTAAATATATTTTAAGTTAATCAAACGACTCAACAAGCTTATTAGTAAAGCAAGGTTGAGCTCGAGCTTTTATAATATGAGCTCAAGTATAGGCTCAAGTTCGAACTCGTGGCTTTGTAAGCTCGCCTCATTAGATTGTTAACGAGTCGAGTTAGAGCCGGCTCGGCTCACTTACAACCCTAGTATACCTTGGTGAAGTTAGTTAATAACTTCATGAGGATTAATTCCTTATTAGGAAATCACAGTGTACATTTAATGTAATTAAATGGTTATAGACTAACAATATTCATTTTGTAGCAAGTATTTATGAAGGCTAGCCATGTAATTTATTTGCCATAAATGCAATCTTTCCAATAAAATTATGCCTCAAGGCCCTCAACCTTGCCTATAACTAAGGGGTGGGGTCTCCACCTATACAAAAGGGATCAGAGAACAAGCCCGGGACACATGCAATCAATGGAATAAATCTTATACTTTTTGGCAATACAATAAGAAATCTTAAAGCTTCTTTCTCTACATCTCTGTTGTTAGTCATTCTTATTAGTGAATTCTAGCATTGCCTAAGGAAAATTTTGGGTCCAAACATATATTCTTGTGATAAATACCCAAAAATAGCTACTAAGATACAAACGGACAAGCTACTAGATCTGATATGGAAACTAGTCATCATCATTATCATAAGCATTCTTTTTGGAATTATCATCATCATTACCGTAAGCATTTTGCTTGGAATTAAAGATGCTGCAACACATATTACAGATGATCAAAAGACATTTACAAAAACAACAAGAAAGCCCTTATAATATTGTTGAACATTTCAAATAGCTTAGAAAAACACATCTAAGTGCAAAAGGAAACAGCAAAGGGATGCACCAATGTGATCAATACAAACAATGCATTTACCTCGAAGCAACACGAACATTGTACTCCTTTCCGGGGTGATAGAATTCAGCAAGACCCCAGTCTATCAAGCGCAATTTTCGAAGCTCATGATCTATCATAACATTGTGAGGCTTAACATCTCGGTGCATGATTCCTTGTGAGTGGCAGTAATCTAATGCCTACAACCAGAAATGTTGAAAAATAAAACAGAATATTAAGAAAAAAAACATCAGTGCCAAAACTACGCTTAATAATAAACATATGCAACTGAAATTTATTTTCTTGAAGAAGATGATGAGTAGCCACCTTGCTTATAAGAACATGTAAAATTTGTATGCAGAAAAAAGCGCCCTAGATAATTACAATATCTTAATTAGCAATCTGACAGAAGCATGCAATTTCTTCTGTCTTCCATGGATTAAGATCTAAAATTTGTAGAATTAGGTTATTTTGATCAACATTCACTTACCTTAGGTTCCTTTATGTTAGACCGGTCCACGCGGGACCGGCCCAGGCGGAGAACAGGCGGAACATCTCCGCCTCTTCCGTCAGCCGCACGCACGCGATGTCTGAGAGCTCATTTTAGGAAGGTTTTTGAATGGATTCTAGGAGGGAAATTGAATGTAGGGATTGTTTAGGGATTTCTTTTTGATTTGTATGCATTAAACACTTTGTTTTCCTAGGGTTTGGGCATCTTGAATTTGGCTGAAATTTGAGATCTCTTAGATTTAGGTTTTCTCTGGGCTCTTGGCATTGCCAGAGATTTGGGAGAGATCGATCCTCCTCTCGAATTGAGGATCAATTGTATCTTGCTATTTATTCATCGTCTAAGTGGAATATAAGTCTTTTCTTGAGTTTTCTCTCAGATTTTCCCGGACAAGTGCTGTTTTTCTGCTGTAAACAGCAGATTTCTGTTGTTTTCCTGCTGTGGAATGCCATTTGGCTGCTGTTTGTTCGCCGATTTGGGTTAGGTTTGCTTGCGAACTCAAGTATTACCTTAGGGTTACTTGCGAACTCAAGTATTTCCTATCAAATTGGTATCAGAGCATCATTTTTGAGACCGTTGGTAGCTGAAATCCTAAAATTTCAGCGGGATTTTCGTTTCCGGAAAAAAAAATATCTTTGTGATTCTTGGGAAGAACGATGGCCGGGAAGAAGGTAGAAGTCATGGAAGGCGAAATCGGACAATTGAAATCCGATTTAAAGGGAAGATTTTTCGATTTTCAAAATCAAATCACCTCCAACAATGAAAGGTTGGAGGGGAAATTCACCGTGATGGAAGAAATGATGAATAAATTACATGAAATGAAAACCAATCCGGCGACATCGGAAGTACGAGAGACCACCGACGGCCATGGCATGGGAGGAAATCCGAACCCGTTATGGGGGAGGAGGAATTCGGAGGTGGAGATCCTGGAGGAGGAGAATGACATGCCCCCTCTAGAACTGCTTTCTACATAAGAGATGAGTAGGGGGTATGACCAACGGGAGGCTGATTTTGTCGGAAGGAGGGAAGAATTCAATTGCCGAGGTGCTGAATTTGAAAGAATCCAGCGTCGAGGTGTTGATTTTGAAGGGGGAAGGGAAGAATTTCATCGCCGAGGTGCTGAATACGAAAGAATTCAGCGTCGAGGGGCTGTTTTTGAAGGAAGAAGGAAGGAACATCATCGTCGAGGTGCTGAATTTGAAAGAATTCAGCGTCGAGGTGATGATTTTGAAGGGAGAAGAGGAGAGTGTGAAGAGGGATTCGAGTATAATCGTCAGAGGGATGATCAGGACACTTGGTGAACTCTTCCCCTTAGAGGAATGAGAAGTTATGGAGGATGCCTGGGAAACAGAGGAGATCTAAAGGTGAGGAAGCTGAAGACTATGATGCACCGACACTTCTCCTCAAAGAGGCGTGCAGTGTCCGACACGACACTCGTCCGACACTCCTCCGACACGTGTCGGACACGCCAAAAACGTGTCCGATTAAAAAATATTAAATGCAAGTTGGACACGCGTGTCCGACACGCGTATCTTAAATATTTTATGAATTTTTTTAAATATAATTTCTTGTATTTTGTGGGATTTAAACTAAATTTCTTATTTCCTATCCACAACACCAAATCAACGTCCGCACTTAATTCCCAATCATCGAATATTCTCATTTTCATTTCTTTTTGGCAGTGAATATATTTTCATCTCCTCTCGTTGATAAATGGCATCGACGCCTGACTCTTGATGCTTGAAATATTAATAGCTGTTTTTTGAAACTTACCAAAAAAAACTAATGTACATGCTCGGTATCGCTAGGTATCGCTAGGTACATGCTCGATACCGCTAGGTACCACTCAGTATATGTTCGGTACCGCTAGGTACAAGCTCGGTAGCCCTCAGTACATGCTCGGTACCACTCAATACATGCTCGGTATCGCTCAGTACATGCTCGGTACCGCTCGGTATCTTTCCATACAAATAACTTACGAACTTTAAAAACAATCAGAACTTCAAGTATCATCCTCTTCTTGTTGTGAGAGAAATTGGAGCACATACTCATTTATTCAATCAATGAAGATGAATAAAATAACTCCACAAAGAATTGGAGATTTAGTTTATATGCATACAAATCTTCGTCTTCTATCAAGGAAAACCCAACTTTATATGACATGTGATAACAAAATGTGGGATGTTGCTGGAGATGGGTTTGAGTGCCTTAATGATATGAAATTATTAGAGGTTGCAAATCTTTCTCTAGATGAACCAGAGTTAGAAGCAATGATATTCAATGATGATGATATTGAAGGCCAAAGATCAACCTCTGAATCTAATTCTATCATTCCCTCTATTGAGTAGTTGGACCTTCATGTTGTTCTAAATGTTTTTTTGCTTATATTTTGTGGTTGTACTAGACATTTTGTACTAAACATCTTTATGTTATAAGCTAAACAAGTTATCATGAAATTGATTTATTATTGCTTGTCATTTTTAATATAATGTTACCTTAATTTCTATATATTATATTAAAAATTTATTATGCCGTGTCCACGCCGCACCCGTGTCCTATATTTTTAAAAAATGTCGTGTCCCGTGTCCGTGTCGACGTGTCTGTGTCGGTGCATTATAGGCTGAAGATGCCCATCTTTAAGGGTGAGGATGGTCATGGGTGGATTTATAAGGTGGAACGATATTTTGCTGTTAATGGGCTGACGGAGGAGGAGAAATTGACAGCGGCGGGAATGTGCTTGGAGGGAAAAGCCTTAGCCTGGTATCAATGGCGTGACAGATGGGAGCCTATCTGAAGCTGGCGGGAGTTCAAAGAATGCTTATTAGAGCGTTTCCGAGCATATGAGGGAGGAGACTTCTATGAGCAATTCTTTGCCCTTACCCAGGAAGGCACGGTGGCAGATTACCGGGACAGGTTTGAGTATCTGGCTAGTAGGCTGGATCATATCTCGGAGTCAGCCCTAAAAGGGAATTTCATGAAGGGGATTAAACCGGAGGTAAGAACAGCAGTCAGAGTGTTGGAGCCAAGAAATCTAGGCAAGGCCATGGA
Organism: Dendrobium nobile; assembly: GCA_022539455.1. Taxonomy (NCBI): domain Eukaryota; kingdom Viridiplantae; phylum Streptophyta; class Magnoliopsida; order Asparagales; family Orchidaceae; genus Dendrobium; species Dendrobium nobile. The sequence continues at coordinate 71,936,953 of CM039721.1, read as the reverse complement.
GTTGGCCCAGTTGGTGGAAGACCAGAAGAAGTCTGAAAGAGGGGCTCGAGGAAACTACTCAGGAGGCTTTTACAGGACGACGACCACTCTTCTACTGCATCAGGCAACATTAATGAGACCACCCGGGAGAAGCCAGTAGGAGGAGTGGGGAAAATTTCAAGAGGCTGACAGAGAAGGAGATGCAGGAAAAGAGGGCAAAGGGGTTGTGCTTCAGATGTGATGAGAAGTACATGTCGGGGTATAAGTTCAAGGACCGAACTCTTCAGGTTCTTCTTGTCTGTGAAGACAAGGAAGACAAGGAGGGAGGTGGGAGCAAATATGAAGAGGAGGAGAAGTTGCACCTGGATGTTGTAGAAGTCTCTCTGAACTCTGTAGTGGGATTCACTCCGTGTCACACTATGAAAGTGAAAGGAGAGATAGCTGACCGTGAGGTGGTGGTGCTAATTGATAGTGAGGCTACCCACAATTTCATTTCCACCCAGGTCGTCAACCAACTGAGAGTGAAATTGGTGGACACCGGTTGTTATGGGGTGATGATGGGTACATGGAAGGTGGAGAAAGGTCAAGGAATCTATAAATTAGTGGTGTTGATCATCCAGGGGATTCAAGTAAGGGAGGACTTTCTCCCACTAGAGTTAGGAAGCACTGATGTCATCCTGGGGATGAAGTGGTTGCAAACCTTGGGGGAAATCAAGGACAATTGGGGAGCACTCACGATAGAATTAATGGTGGATGGGAGAAGGGTAGTCATAAGGGGAGATGCAAGGCTATCCAAAGCCATCACATCACTTAAGACCATGGTTAGGGACGTACAAGAGGTGGGGGAAGATTATCTGGTGGGACTACACAGGCTAGATGCGATCAGATTGGAAGGAGGAGATGTTTCTCTTTCCGTGCAGCCCTTGGTTCAGCAATACAATAAGGATTTTCAGTCACCTCAAGGATGGCCACCTCCACCGAAACACGAGCATATCTCCACCTTGAGGACAAGGTGGATTTTCGGGAGAGGAGTCCTGTTAGACTGGTCCATTGGACCGGTCCAGCCGGTCCACGCGGGACCGGCCCAGGCGGAGAACGGGCGGAACATCTCCGCCTCTTTCGTCAGCTGCACGCACGCGATGCCTGAGAGCTCATTTTAGGAAGGTTTTTGAATGGATTCTAGAAGAGAAATTGAATGTAGGGATTGTTTAGGGATTTCCTTTTGATTTGTATGCATTAAATACTTTGTTTTCCTAGGGTTTGGGCATCTTGAATTTGGCTGAAATTTAAGATCTCTTAGATTTAGGCTTTCTCTGGGTTCTTGGCGTTGCCAAAGATTTGGGAGAGATCGATCCTCCTCTCGAATTGAGGATCAATTGTATCTTGCTATTTTATTCATCGTCTAAGTGGAATACAAGTCTTTTCTTTAGTTTTCTCTCAGATTTTCCCGGCCAAGTGCTGTTTTTCTGCTGTAAACAGCAGATTTCTGCTGTTTTCCTGCTGTGGACAGCCATTTGGCTGCTGTTTGTTCGGCGATTTGGGTTAAGTTTGCTTGCGAACTCAAGTATTACCTTAGGGTTACTTGCGAACTCAAGTATTTCCTATCACATTACCACATGAAAAATCATGAATTAAGTTGGCTTCAATTTCACTTATAACTCATTAGATGGTGATTTGCTTCAGCAATCTCTGTAGTTTGTGCAATTTTATATACAGTTTTGTCATTCAGATTTATAGAAATACAAAGTATAATCAAATTAAAAGACCTTGCGATAAAATATTTTACAAACAAAAAGATTAAAATAATGGCATTTGATTCTTTAAAGCAATAAGCTGCTGCAAAATAATACAAATATAATATATAGGAATAAAAGCATAGCACTGGAGGTAGAATTACGGTGAAGACAGATTCATCGACTTATTTAGAGGTTGAGTAAATCATTTAAAGAAATATGCAGATACCAATTTCCCAGAGTGAACAATGCCAATTCCGCAAGCCAATTTACTCGCTGTTTTGTTTGGGGGAGAGATTGGATGATACTCTTTAGGTATTTCTGAATGTATTATTGGTTTCACCGCAAGATGTGAGCACAACAGTAGGACCTATTTACTTCAGCTAAACTAGCTGATATTTTCCAAGATCAATAACAAAAAGTACTGTTGAAATGTTTTGAGCCAATATTTAAGAATTGTCTAAAGCCGTCAATGATAAGGTAATAAAGGCCAAAACCCCACTTAAGAACCTTCTGTTAAATTATTCAGTATGCACTTTGTTGCTATTTAAGTCTAATTAAGTCACAAAAATCAGAAATTACTTTAGAAACTTAAACCTAATCTCCAAATAAAGCATATACCAATAACTTATCTTAAGATGATAACATATGCAATACAAGAAGTGAAATGTCATCAGATTTTAAGAATACCTTCGTTTCATTTGGAAAGATTCTTACTTAGAGAGAGAGTTATTAATCATTGTCCTTACAATAGGAATACATTAAAAACATAATGGCCTCGATTAAAGAAAAAAGGCTGAGGGAAAACCTTAAGCAGCTCATAAATATAGTAGCGTATGTCATAATCAGTCAGTGTCGGATACAAGATTTTGAAATCTGTGCTGTTCACATATTCAAATATCAGGCTAGGAGTTTTAGAATGCTGGTCTCTGACAATATCAAGAAGCTTTACAATATTGGGACCACCACAAAGATTTTGAAGTATTTTAATCTCCCTCTTTATCTGCAAAATAGGCAACAAAAAATAATTAAGCAATCAAATTTAATCATCAATTCAAGAAAGTACATAGTGTGCTCTATGATTGAAAAATTGGAGTGGGCAGACAGTGATAGAAAACATAGAGTAACATTTTATTTACTTGATTCAAACACATTTCAAACATGTTTACATAAAGGTAAGAGAATAGAGCAATAAAAAATACAAAAGAATATATATTCTCAATAACAAGAAAATGCTATAATAATAAATATTACAGATTATCATTACATAAATGTTTAGTAAATATGATAAGATGATATTTGCATGTTTAAATTTTGAGCCTTTATACTGTTATAGGTGGGGTGGCATTGATCAAGTTCGTTCACAATAGAAAACACATTGAATAAAGAGTTATTCTTCAATGACATTCACAATGTCATTAACATTACTGAGCACTAAGCTCAAATCCATATCAGTTATGTAGCTACATTCACTAGCCTGCTTCTGTCCTTCAGGCCAACATACTTAATTAAAATCATTACAATTGAAATTTATGCCCAAAAATTGTACTTCCTTATAGAAAAAAATATATGGATTACTAATTACAGAATGCTGATAGGAAATACTTGAGTTCGCAAGTAACCCTAAGGGAAATACTTGAGTTCGCAAGCAAACCTATCACTAATTGGAGAAAACAGCGAGAATAATGCAAAATCTGGGTGAAATCAGCCCCAAAAACGTTGGATTGCACTAAGAGAATGAAGCCAAACAAAGACAAAGCAAGATACAAGTGATCCCCAATTTGAGAGGAGGATCGTTCTCTCCCAAATCTCTAGACAAACAATCTAGAGCCAAAAATCCCAAGAACTCCAAGAGAAACTCAAATCATGGATAAAAACTCCCTTCCAAACAAATCCCCCTTTTCATACAATTAATTTTCTAATTCAAACATCTCTCATTCAAATTTTCCCTCTCAAACTAGCCTCCCAAACCCCCTCTCCCCATTGGCCCAAAGGGACGGCAGCAATAAATGAGGCGGATCCCCTTTTGTCCGCCTCCTATACACCTGAGCCGGCCATTGGGCTGGCTCCTGGGCCGGTTCAGGGTGAACCGGCCTATCAATGCACGCCATAGTTCCTATTAATTTTAATGTTTATAACAATTTCAAGTGAAGTACTGTTGCATTTGCAAAAAAAAAGACTATATAATTGAAATTTATGCCCAAAAACTAAATTCCTTCATCGAGGAGACGGGCCATAGTTCCTATTAATTTTTATGTTTATACCAATGTTCAAGTGAATTACTTTTGCATCTGCAAAAGAAGACTTTATATAAGATAAGCTTGTGTTGTTTCTCTCTTGAAACTTTCTCACTGGAATAACCACAAGCTGATAGTAATATCACGGAATGTATGGCTATGAAAGTAAACAACTTGGCCAGCTTACAAGTAAAATGAAATCTTTCAGTGAAAGCCAACAAAAAAACTTAGCATTTTGAATAATGATTAGTTTGAGTTATGCGTGATTCAATTAACTACTCGTATTGGATGGTTTGGTACTTAAAGATGGTTTCTACCATTAACAAATAAAAAAGCAGCGAATCGTCTTATCTATTAGTAAATTGTTCAGACGATGGTGAAAAGGGGGTATCAGATTAACAATTTATAAGTTTATTAAACTAGGTCAGTTTAACACAATGCAGCAAAATTCTAATTTCCATGATGTTGTTGAATTTCGCTAACTGGTAGACATCTGCTTCTACAGTTACAAATAAGCAACTCGAAAGGAAGTTCCCACAATGCAAAAATAAATTGAAGTAGATATAGGTTCAGCAAAAACAAAAGTAAAGAACTCAAATAGTGGAATATTGGTTCAGTTTCTAGGAATCCATAACATAAATATGATCTGCATTAATATCAGCAGAGAGTACCTTCTTTTTCTTGACAGGTTTAAGGATTTTAATGACGCAGCGCTCATCATTGGAAACATTAATGCCTTCAAAGACCTCGCTATATTTTCCTCTTCCAACTTTCCTAACAACCTCATAATCATCCTGATCCCTGCATAACAAAAAAAAAAAAAAAACCAAACTCGAGCTATCATGAATTATACCAAAAGTAGCATTGATAAACATAGTATAACAACAACAATATTCACTGAATCATGCAAAATACGCCCTCCTTTATGTAAAAATGTGTTTTCAAGTAGCTAAATACTAAACCAACATGTCCTATGAGAAGATGTAGCTAAATGATTTTTAATAGCTACTCTAAATGAAAGCTTCTATGCAAAAAAATTATGAAAACAAACAATATTACGAATTGCCTACTAAACTTTTATGTGATCATCATAATCATCATTCAAAGTAGCCTTATACCAACTATTTTGCGTTAGGATTAATTAATTATTGTTATTTGTTCGTTCTTGTCAAATGTTTCATCTGGTATTATATTACTTAGTCATTTATTTCACACTATTTCTACCTCTTTTCCACCCAAGTCTCTAATTTTGTTGTATTTTCCATATATGTTACTAATATACTCTCTCTACTTAAGTCATTTAGTAACTCATCTTAGTAGTTTCGCCAGATATTGATAGGTAATGCTTGAAGAATTCACGTGAAACCTATCAATATCGGAAGAAAACAAAGAAAAGTCACCCAAAATCTCCCTCCAAACCAGGAAAAATAGTAATTCTCTTGTAAAAACGATGGAAACAGGAGGAAAATAACAAGATAAAAGTGATCCTCTATTCTAGAGGAGGATCTATCTCTCCAAAATATCTAGACGTCGCTAGATCCCAAGACGTCAAACACCAAACACAAAATTCAGCAATATTCAAGATGCCCTAACCCTAAACCAAAACTCATATTTAAAACAAAAACATAAAAATAACCCAAAATGACTAAACAAACCCCCCCCCCTCTCTCTCTTCCCTAGGCAGTGGACCCCACTCCCAAGGGGCGGGAATTGGAGCCTGCGGCATTGTAGATTTCCGCCTGCTGTATGTGATGAGCCGGCCCAAAGGCTGGGTTGGCTGGACCGGTCCCTCCTGAACCAGTTTAGGCGTATCAATACTCTACTCCCAAAGAACCACCTTGTCCTCAAGGTGGAAAGATGGGAATTGATGTTGCACCCTCTCGTAAGGCTCTCATGCAGCATCATAATTTGGAAGGTCCCTCCACTTGATCAACACCTCCTTTATCCCTCTTTCTCCCTGGTGCACTCCTTGTAGCTCAAGGGGTTTCAATACCATTTCCAAATCTTTAGTCAATGTTGTTGGCAACTCTAAACTCATTGTGTGATCCCCTACAACTCTACTCAACTGTGATACATGAAACTTTGAATGTATGGTAGAGGTGGGGGGCAACCTCAAACGATACGCCATTGCTACAATTTTCTCTAATATCTCATAAGGGCCAAAATATCTTTAAGACAGCTTCTCGTTCCTCTTGTTAGCAACCGTCCTCTGTCTGTAAGGTCAAAGCTTCAGTAACACCCTATCCCCTGCTTCAAACTGAATGACCTTCCTATGCCCATCCACATATTTATTCATAATCTGTTGAGCTCTCAACAGATACCTCTTCAATTCTTCTAACACATTGTCTCTCTCCTCCAAATACTCTTTATTGAAGAAACTGGGGTGCTACTATGCCCAAAATGCACCATGTGAGGTGGATCACGTCCGCAAAACACTTTGTATGGGATCATCTGAGAGGGCGAATGATATGAAGTGTTGTACTAGTACTCTGCCCATGCTAACTCCAATAGCCGATGTGTCTCCAGCACGAAGCATCATAGGTATGTCTCCAAGTTCCTATTAACCACCTCTGTCTGCTCATCTGTCTCCGGGTGGTAGGCAGTGCTCATCTTCAATACTGTCTCCTGTAGCCTGAATAACTCGCTCCAAAAGTGACTAAGGAACTCCTTATCCCTGTTGGATATTATAGACTCTGGTATCCCATTCAGTCTGACCACCTCCCTAATGAAAGCTGATGCCACTGTCATTGCCATGTATGGGAGTCATAGGGGAATAAAATGAGCAAACTTGCTCAGTTTGTTTACTACCACTAAATCATTGTGAACCCATCCTATCGAGGTAATCTATCGATGAAGTTCGTGGATACCTCCTCCCACACCCGATCTGATAGAGCTAAGTATTGTAGTAATCCACTTGTAGCCATGGACATATACTTATTTCTCTAACAAATCTCACATATGGCTACCAACTCCTCAACACCTTGTGCATCCTCTTCCAATACAATTCTGAGGCTAGTCTCATGTATGTCTTTTGCACCCTTGAATGACCCCCAACAGCGCTCCCATGGAACTCCTGGAGCACGTGTGAAATATGGACTAATGTCTTAGGCATCACAAATCTCCCATGGTATAGAAGCCTTTCCCCTTCTAAAGAATAGCCTGGATGGCCACTCTCGTCCTTCAATAAAGTCATAGGGGAATAAAATGAGCAAACTTGCTCAGTTTGTTTACTACCACTAAAATTATTGTGAACCCATCCTATCGAGGTAATCCATCGATGAAGTCCATGGATACCTCCTCCCACACCCGATCTGATAGAGCTAAGTGTTGTTGTAATCCGCTTGTAGCCATGGACATGTACTTATTTCTCTAACAAATCTCACATATGGCTACCAACTCCTCAACATCCTTGTGCATCCTCTTCCAGTACAATTATGAGGCTAGTCTCATGTATGTCTTTTGCACCCTTGAATGACCCCCAACAGCGCTCCCATGGAACTCCTGGAGCAGGTGTGAAATATGGACTGATGCCTTAGGCATCACAAATCTCCCATGGTATAGAAGCCTTTCCCCTTCTAAAGAATAGCCTGGATGGCCACTCTCATCCTTCAATAAATCTACCCTAATTCTCCCCAGCTCCTCATCCCGTGTACTCTCCTCCTTAATGGCCCTCCAATCCAGCATCAGTGGTATCGACACTGCTATCGTCTATAACCCCCCCCCCCCCCCCCCCCCCGCGTAGTAAATCTGGACAAGGCATATGTTGCCTTGTTCTATATCCCCGGTCTATACTGGATTTCAAAGTCATATCCAATAACTTTGACAACCATCAATGGTGCTCCTCTATCACCATCCTAGGCTCCAACAAATACTACACGCTCCGCTGGTCCGTCTTAACAATGAAATATCGACCCAACAGGGTCGTCACTTCTAGATGGTTAGCACAATGGCCATCAACTCCCTCTCATAGATTGACTTCAGCCTAGCTTTAGCTATCAACACCTGGCTGAAGTAGACAATGGGCCGATGGCTCTGCATGAGTACTGCTCTGAATCCATACCCTAAGGCATCTATCTCCACTAAGAAGACCTGAGTGAAATCTGGAAGGGCAAAGACCGGCACAGTGGTCATGGCCTTCTTCAATCTCGCAAAAGCTGTTATGGCCACCTCCCCCCACAAGAAACCATCCTACTTCAATTATTCTGTCAGTGGCCATGCGATGGTGTTATAGCCCTTTACCAACGTCATGTAGTAGCCAGTCAACCCTAGAAATTCCCTCAACTCCCTGAGATTCTTAAGCAGTGGCCATCCCAACATAAACTCAATTTGACCTGATCAACAGCTACACCCTCCTGAGAAACTATATGTCCCAAATACTCCACATTGGCCTAGGCAAACCAATATTTCTTCATATTGGCTCTCAGCTGATGCTCCTGTAATACCTCTAAAACCTTCCTCAAGTGCTCCCAATGCTCCCCATCTAACCTGTGGTAAACCAGAATATCATCAAAAAATATTAGCACAAATCGCTTGAGATAGGGTCGAAAAACCTTATTCATGCGGGACTAGAAAGTGGTTAGGGCATTAGTGAGGCCAAAAGACATCACTAGAAATTCATAATGCCCCTAATGAGTTCTGAAAGCAGTATTTGGAACATCCTCCCTTTTCATTCTAATATGTTGGTACCCTGACTTCATATCTGTTTTTGTGAAAATAACTGTCTCACTCAGCTCATCCAATCATCTACATTAGGATAGAAAACTCATCTAGCACATTTTCCTTATTCATCGCCATATAATCCACGCAGAACTTCCAACTTCCACCTTTTTTCTTAACAAATAACATTGGGCTAGAAAAAGTACTCACATTGGGCTTGATAATCCATGCTTCCAGCATCTCTCTGATCAACTTCTCAATTTTATCATTCTGAAATTGAGGATAGCAGTAGAGCCTGACATTGATGAGTGATTTACATTCCCTCAAGGTGATAGCATGCTTCTGCTCCCTTAGCGGTGGCAATTCTTGAGGTGACTGAAAAATCTCACTGAATTAAGGAATCAATGGCTGTACTAAAAGAGGAATGTCCCCGCACTCTTCCAATCTGATCCCCTCCAGCCTATGTAGTTACACCAGATATCATTCCCCCATCTCCTATATGCCTCTCATCATATTTTTAAGTGATTTTATGGCTTTGGAGAACTCTGCATCTCCCCTGATCACTACCCTCCCTTCTTCCACCATCAGATCCATCGTCAATGCTCACTAATTGACCTTGGTATCCCCCAAGGTCTACAGCCACTTCATCCCCATGATGACGTCATTGCTCCCCAACTCCAATGGGAGAAAATACTCCCTCACCTGAACCCTCTGCATGGTTAACACTACTCCCCAACATATCCCATGACCCATCTCCACCCTCTCTATACCCATCATCACTCTATAACACCCTGTATTCACCAACGTCACCCTTAATTGGCCCACGACCTATAACACCCTGTATTCACCAAGGTCACCCTTAATTGGCCCACACCCCAATGGGGCGGGATTTGAAACCTGCGGCACTACAGGTTTCCGCTTGTTGTATGTGATGAGCCGGCCCAAGAGCTGGGCCGGCTGGACTGGTCAAGGCATATCAGATATCCATATGAATATTCTCAAAGGGGTTTTACGTGAAGCTAAACAAATAACACTGCAAAGCCTAATCTCTCTATATTTCAAATTGCACAAAGTTAAACTTAGTTAGCAATCCCCTTTTATTCCAGTAATTGACAAAAAATGGAAATCATCAACAATCCAAGAGTCTCTTTTTTCTTTATTTTTTAAAATAATCCGAGCACTGCATAAAACAACGTACCCATTTCCCCATCATGGATTTATTACAAGCTATAAGACATAAATGAATGAAGCTCAGATACACTATGACGGACATAGAACTAAGAAGGTTAACCATATCTTGAAAAAACTTCAACAAGCAAGAAAAAAAAAAAGATGAATGATCAATTATATAAAAAATAATAATAAATAGCTTTGGAAATTTTCGTGCATGTCAAATGCACAATTTTGCAGAGCTTCCAATAGTTATTGGCTCCTACGTCTAAGTTTAAGAAAATCTGAAAATCAAAACCGGACTGAAGCTGGAAATTCTATCCAATATTCCAAGAATTAGAAAAACAAAAGTTACATGGCCAAGATAGCATCTTGCATCTAAAATAAGAGACCTACAGCCAACTTATTGCAAGGAATTACATTTCTGAAACCTTATTAAGCTGCCAACTTATGTAAGCTGTCTCTTCAAAGTTAAAGCATCATTCTCATTGCAGATTGCACAACTATGACTATATATGAGTCACAATAACCAAACAAACGAATCAACTTCTTGGTCATGCTCATCAACACAAATACACAATCCTCCTTTGAATTCAGAATGTAATGAGATAACAAATGATTCAGATCAACCCTTCCAATAATGAAATGACAACCAAGCTGCATAAACTTGAAGCCTCAAATCATTCGATTCTGCTCTCTACAAATACAATCAAATATCTAAAATATCTCTTGCCAAAGTTGACCACTCCACTCCATCCTAAAAAAAAATTATCTTGAAAGAGCAATCGTGATGTCGAACATACATAGGCAGCTAGAAAAGTGATTTGACCATTGCCGGACCCATATTGATCAGGTTGTTTTTTTTTTTTCCGTAATTCCCACCAAAATCATGGGAGCAACCTCGGATAACCAGCTGATCACTAGAATTGAATGAAACTAATTATTAACAAAAAAAAATCACCTAGGAATACTAGCGGGCACACGAGACAGCTCACAAACACGATAGAAACGAGAACAAAACCGTAAAGTCGGGCGAACTTCCATATATCGGCAAATTGAACCCTCAAACAAACCCCAAAAGCATAAGCCAAATCAAGTATAGATCCCAAAGAAAGAGGCAATTGTGCATAGGGTTACGCAAAGTTACCCCCACTGCACGATGAAAGACTCGTAGTCCCAGTAATCCTTTTGACGGAGCACGTTGATATCGGCGTAGACACGGGCCTTGGACATTGCTGGCGACCTCTGGATCTTAGTGATCAGAGCAAATGGATTGCGATAGATACAGTAGCTTCGATAAAGGTGCAACAATGATTGATGTCGATTTCGATGTAATTGCAGGTATGGATGGAGATGCTACAATAAATGGATGGCGGTGGAGGAGGGAAGAGGTGAGAGCAGCGCGTATAGCACGGCCATCGCTAGCACGAGCGGGGGAAAAGCGTGGGTGACATCGCAGGTGCATTGGCCATCTCAAGACATCAGAAGTGCGTTGGAATCGGAGGCGCAAACCAGGGAGTCGGATTTTCTCGCTATTATTAGTTCTTGCCTTCTCAAGAGTTTTTTTTTTTTTAATTATTATAATGACCAGTAGAAATTGAAAATTTTGGACTGGATTCTGACCAAATTTAGAAGAAGCTTCTATGACGTCGATGCAAAGCAATTTAGGCAAGAAAACCCCTCAGCAAATCCACATATTATTACGTCCGGTGTCCGGATTCGTCTGGACCCTAATCTAGATGTACCACGTCACCAAAATACACCGGGTCTCAGTGTATCTGGGTGACGTGGCGTATCTGGATTGGATGTCCAAACGTCCAGTGACCGGACATGATAATTCGCCCAGCAAATCAATTCAAGGTGGGATTCGAGAAGACTCCTAATTCTACTTAGGTTTTGTTTGGCATGATTTTCTTAGTGCTCCTTAAAGCTGTTTTTTAGTACAAAAATTAAAATTTTTGTACTAAAAAATTATTTTAAGAAGCAGTAAGAAATGCGTCCCAAACTAAGCCTTAGTTTAGTTCTAATGAGACATTTAAGTTAATCAAGACAAATACATACGTACATCACATGTGTGAGACTCAAACCAAAACGTCTTGGCTAATAATTAAAGCTCCCAAACAAACAATTTAAGGTGAGCTGCGTATAAATTAGGGGTGTCAATTTTTGACACGACACGAAACACGACCCGAACCCGTTCGGGTTCGGGTCAACCCAAACCCGAAACGGGTCGGGTTCGGGTTGAAGAAATCAACCCGTTTTAAAAATCGGGTCGGGTTCGGGTTGACACGGAAACACGAAATTGACCCGAAAATCCGAGTTTGACCCGTTTTTGACCCGATTTTGACCCGAAAAACGAAGATTGACCCGATTTTTGACCCGAAAACTAGCAATTTTTGGTCAATTCTGTGTCATTCGTGTCGGGTAGGGTTGACCCGGACCCGAATCGGGTCGGGTTCGGGTCCAGAAACCTGGCCTGTTTTTAAAAACGGGTCGGGTTCGGGTTGACCCGAACAGTGCCGGGTCAGTTCCGGGTTCGACCCGAACCCGACCCGTTGACCCGAATTGACACCCCTAGTATAAATAATTGGATATAGACATAATAATTGATATCATGTTGATTGTATTAAATATTTGCTCAAATTTGGTTCTAAACTCTTAACTTAATAAAATTTCGGGTCAAATTGATTTGCAAATTTGAATTGAAGTAAAATCAATATGAATATTATTCAAGCTCATGTTAAATAGGTTAGGTTTGTACTAAACAAGAAAATAATTCATTTTGATCGAACAAAATTGTATGATTCATATATTAAATATGTTAAACGGGTTCATGCGAGTTCTATTCGGTTTAAATATTTTGATCCGTACAATAAATGAGTTGTGTTTAGGCTAAGCATATTTGAGGGTCAATTTCATGTCTGATTCGAGTCCAACCTGTCAACCCTAACTAACACCAATACATAGAAGTAATATCAACTAAATAATTGGAAAAAAAATCAACTAAATACAAAAATTAAAATATATATATAAACTAAATAAAAAATCAACAAAATCACAAAAAAAATAAAAAAATATATATATATCAACTAAATCATCAGCTTCTTTTTTTTACTCGTGATAGGCTCTACTACGATTTTCGCTGCCCTAGTCGACCTCCTCCTCCGCATTGCATTGCTCATGCACTCTATCGTTTGAGTCTTCATTAGGGTAGTTTTTCCTCTTCTCTCCATATTCTTCATGGTTTTTCTTCTGATTTTTATATCTTCGCCCATTTTTTGTTTTGAATGGCAGTTAATCGTTTGAATGACCCCTAATTTTTGAATGGGAAGTAAAAATCATGTTTGTTTAGGGATGCTCTGTCTAGGAGTTCACCTCACCGGAGTTTCCTGCCCTTAAAATCACCAGTCACCAAGGGTTATCGTCATGAATTTCGGATGATAAAATGCTTGCACTTGCTGCACTCTTCGAGTTTTCTTTGGTTGGGAAATTCTAGGGCGTCGTCCTTCTCTTGTGCAAATCATAAATTCTTTGTCAACCTAAAACTTCTAGGTGATTTTTTCAGTTACTTTGCTCAACTCAAATAATGTGTTGATTAAGTTAGTAAATGATTTGAATTATTGTAGAGTGTTTTCCCGTCACTCTTATTTTGTTAGCAATTGCTTCATGAAATTGTTTAAGTGGACTCCTCATTTTGACATTAATGTGCAATCCCCTACCATTCCGATTTGAGTCTCCTTCCCTAACCTTCGACTTCACCTCTTTTTTCCCCGATATCATTCACGGTTTGAGGTCTTTATTTGGTCGACCTTTAAAAATAGATAATGCTACCTTTAATGGCACAAGACCCTCAATCGCTCATGTTCTTGTTGAATTAGATGTTACCAAACATTATCCTGATCTAGTTTGGGTTATATTCAATTTGTGAAAATGAAAGTTTTTCCTTCTTAGTGTGTTCACTGCAAAGCTTTGGGGCTTTTGAAATTAGAATGTTGTATTTTATACCCTCATTTAGCTAAAGCTCCCACTAGTACCCTTATTGTTGTTAATGTGGGTGATATGGCTGAGTTATTTATGCATGTGGATAATTTGAAACCGGGTCACCTACATTTGGCTATTAAAGTGGGTTATAAGGTTACTAATGTTATGCATGATAATGTTCAGGTCAATATGTGTGTTGATTTATCTTTGTATGAAACTGGTTGAACCTAATTTATTAGTCTCAAATGATCCTATGCTTCCTCTTGCTATTGTTCCGGTTCAAGAGAAATTAGATACTTTTAATCCTATTTTCGGTGACATTGGATTACCTATTCCTGTTGTGAACATTGATGGCATTAAATATTTTTCACCTTTTGTGGACTTGGCATGTTCGAGTCATAATGGAGGTGAGGGTGCTTATGTTGATGATCTGGTTTAAGAGAATAATTCTCCTAAAATTTGATCCATTTGATATGTCTATGACTTAGCTTTTATTGGGTATTTATAAAATTGAGGGTGTAATAGCCTGGATTAAGAATAAACTCTTTATATAGAAGATAATGATGTTGTTGTCTTAAAGATTTGATAACAGTATAAAATTATCTTTTATATGCTAAATATCATTGTTTCGCCTCATTCAATTTGTCACTAAAAAGATACCATAGATGTTTTGACTTAATTAGATTTTATCAATTTCAATTTAAAAAACATATTACCCTAAAAGATTTTGAAAAACTAGGTTGTCTAAAGATGAGGATATATGCAATCAAAATAGCAATATGGTATAAGTCCTTTTATGTTGTAGGGATCAAAGAAAATTTATCTAGTTCTAGAATATTATTGATTAGGGTCACTATTCTACTAAAGACCTTAATTAATCTTCTATAGAAAGTAATAAAACTATGAAAACTTTACACTTTAATGAATCTATAATAGCTTGAACATTATGATGGTCGGGTTTGATTCTAGTGGTGAAAAAAATGAAACCAAAGAAAATCACCTCAATTTGTAAAAAAAAATACTTCTCAGGGTTGATGTGCATCTATTCTTTCTTAAGGCATTCAAAGACTTATCTAAGGCCTTATTAAATGTGCTAGGGGTATGTGAATGTTTAAATGGCATCACCAACCATTTGTAGAGTAACCTAGAGGTTTTAAAAGTAGTTTTTATTCATATGTTGATTGAATCCTAATTTTTTTATAACTACTTTTTGGACCAATTAAAAACAAGAACTCTTGAGATCTATTGCATGATAGAAAGTTCACTATAATAGAGATAGAAATTTTATATGTTAGATTTTCATGAATATCCAACACACATGCACACAAATAAAAAGAATACAATAACATCATGATTTTTACGTGAAAATTTTGAATAGAAAAAAATAAGAGGCAAAACTAGATAAAATGATTCACTTTATGTATAGTTTATAAGAGTCAGTTCTTCCTCTTAATTGGAAAAAGACAAAATTATATGTTAGATAGCTCAGTTGCATTGGTAGAGACATCATAAAGCCTATGAAGGGGAATGCTAACTTCATAAACATGATATTGTTTGGACTCTTTTAAGGGCATCTCCAACGGAGAACTCCATTTTACACGGTAAAATACAACAAAACTCTAAAATGTCGTGGTGCTGCTCCAATCGAACTGCATTTTAAGTACTTCTGCGAATGTAACGATCCTTCTCCCTTTATCACATTTTTCCGGTTGAGAAAGCAAAATAGGGTAAGCGAACAGTGCAACGCCAATATTGGCGAATATTGGCGTCGCACTGTTTACCCGCAAGTAAATGGCGGAAGATTTGGCGTTCGACTGGAGCGACCAAACGATGCCATACTCACGTTTGGCGTTCGGTTGGAGATGCTCTAAGAAAAAGAATTGAAGTTTACAAAAGAATAATTGGTTTGCACAAGTTTTTCCCCACATCTATGAGGGAATTTATACTTAATAGGGAGTAGAGGAGACACAAATTTTTTGTTGCAATATTTCAAAAATTGTGGAGTTATTTGCAAAGCTTTTGGCAATGATTTCACTACTTAATGTATTTATTTATTCTTACAAACATTTTTATTTTTTATTTAAAAAAATAAAATAAAAATGGAGACCATTAATAAACAGAAAAATAATTATTCAAGTTTGTACAGCCTCTTGTGCGCATGACTAAGCCCTATGTGTGCTACCAAGTTATTGTGGCAATGATGATGGTATTTTTTTGTTACTATTGGCGTTCATTGGTTTAGTTTTTAATATTATAGACTCAATTTTTGGAACAATTATTACGTCCTCCGACCGGACGTAGAGCTACGTCCTATCGGAACTAAAATCGCGCCAAAAAACGAGAAATACCGAGCAATACCAAAAATAACGAGGAATACCATCATGTGAAGACCCAATACCAAACTATACCGAGCAATACCGAGTTTTTCTCGGTATTTTTTTGTATAACTCGGTATTGCTCGGTATAGCTCGGTATTGGGTCTTCACATGATGGTATTCCTCGTTATTATCAAATAATACCTAGCAATACCGAGCAAACACCAAGTTTTTTGGCGGGATTTTAGTGCCGACCGGACATCTAGTACGTTCACCGGACCAAATAAAAGTTCCAATTTTTGTATTTTGATGATTTAGAATACCTCGACAAACAATTTTGAATAGATTTAAAAAAGTTTGGAGTAAATTTTTTAAATAATTTTTATTTCAATTGATACACCAACTTTTGATAATAGTGAAATTAGGATTAAGGATATTGTATTAAATTTACAACTTCAATGGGACGTCCATATATGTTATTGTAAGAGTAATCACGCATTATAATTTTCTTAAATTATAATTTTGCATCACAAATTTTTTCAACTCACTATATATTTTCAGATCACACATGCTTCGACGTTAAAAAATAAGGAGCTAAATGATGTGTCACCAAAAAATTCATACAATCAAACATGAATCTCGATGTTATCTTTGAATAATGAATTTTAAAATTAAACTTAGAACCTTCTAATTTTAATTCCAACAAGTTTATAGCTCAACTAAATATCTTGATAAGATAAACCTAAGGATATTAAAAGTGATCACATCAAGAATCTTTATTTGGCGACAGAGGTCGAAGGACCATAGTCGGTGGACGACGGAGGTAATAAAGACCTTTGTTTGGTGCTGAGGTCGAAAGGACAGTAGTCGGGCGGAAGTCTGACGTCGGATAGAAATTTGGCGACATGCGGAAGTCCGGCATCGGGTAAAAGTCCGACAAAAGTTCGGCGATGGGTGGAAGTTCGGCTTCAGGTAGAAGTCCGACGACAATCCAGCGACGGGCATAAGTCTATGGATGGGTAGAAGTTTGGCGTCGGGTAAAAGTCCAACGAAAGTTTGGCAACGGGGAGAAATCAGCCGACAGGCGGAAGTTCAACGACCAACAGAAGTCCGACGATGGAAGGAAGTCCAACATCGGGTAGAAATTCAGAGACAGACGGAAGTCTAATATCGGGTAGAAGTCCGACGTCAATCGGCGGCAGGGCAGAAATCCTGCGATAGGCTGAAGTCGGGCAGAACTCCAACGTCAGTCGGCGGTCGGGCAGAAATCTGACGATAGGTTGAAGTCGGGCAGAACTCCGATGTCATTCGGCGGCCGGGTAGAAATCCAGCATTAGTTGGCATTCAGACAGAACTCCGACATCTATAAGCTGTAGGGTTGAAATGCGACGGTGGTCAAGGAAGAATCTGGTGGCAAGAGAGCAATTTGCCTTCTCTTTATTTTCTTCCTTCTCTTCTTGTTTGGGCCTCCTTCTTCCCCTCCTTCGGGGGTCATTTTCTATGAGGAATGATCGAGGGGTCTATTTATAATTTTTTAAGAGTGGCATGACCAGTAAATATTAGGAAGATTAAGGATAAATATGGAGTGGTTTGAATGGACGGTCGATGTTGAATCCCTTGATCATGGATCGTTTATTGAGCATTTGAATGTCTTAATGATATCAGAATTTAATGATCTTAGGCTCGTTGGATTCGTCTTGTCGAGCCGCTTGATTCAATTATAAGCATGCCACATTTGGAAACTTTTTGGTAATCCAAATTATGGATTGAACCTTCCAAATGAGCTTTGGGTTTTTTGATTTGGATCCATTTGAGCTCAGATTGGGTCGAATTTGATTTTGTTCGGTTCGTATTTTTGAAACCTTCAGTTCGACTATAAGTTTGCTGAAATCGAAGTTGAGATGATCTCTGATTTAATTTTTGAAGTTATCAATCTTGATTTTGCTTCGAGATTCATGCCCGATCAACATAATTTTTGATGATATATTAATTATTATTATTATTACTATTATCACATATCTACGCATTAAAATTTTCACATCAGAACTTATTAATAGTGCCCGAGTTCACATTAATCATCACAATTAGCAAGAGGAACATATTTATTTAAAAAGTTAAAAAGAAACTAATTCATCAAAAAGTTTGGCATATTCAGAAAACACCAAAATTTGGCGCATTCTGAATGCGCCAAATGTTTTTGAGTGTGCAAGCTAAGAGAGAGAGAAAGGTGGCAACTAGAGAGAAAGAGAAAGACGTGCAGAGAGATAAGAAGAGAGAGAGGCAGCCGCAGAGGAGAGTATGAGTATAAAGTTTTTTATATTTATATATTATATATATTATACATTATTTTTAATATCAATTTAAATATTATTTTAATTATAAAAAGTATAAAGTTTTTTTTTAATTATATTTGTCAAAGTATATACTTTATTTTATATTTTAAATATTATTTTACTTAATTTTTTCTTACTAAAATTTTATTTTTTAGATATTTCATAATACAACTTAAATTTTTTTGTTTAAAATAATAGTAAATATTAGTTTATTTTAAATATTTAACTACTATGTTAACTATTTTTTAAAATATTTAACTTATATTTTAACTTTTTAATAATATTATATAAATTTTATTGTTTAAATATAATCTTTT
>CM039721.1:71877180-71918132 GCA_022539455.1 Dendrobium nobile | reverse complement strand
GTACCTATGTAAGACCTCGTTCCTTTACTTTAGCCGCTGGAAAAATGATTTTCCTCCCAGAATCGGCCAGGACGATGTTGAGATCGTCCAGGCCGATCAGTGCATTGAACAGCTAGATTTCTGGTGTGTTTTATGGAAGGATTTCTGCACAGATCGTCCAGGCCGATCGTGAGATCGTCCAGGACGAATAGTACTGTAGAAATGATCGGCCAGACAAAGCCCTGGGTGAGATCCAGGACGATCCAGGACGATCAGGATTTGGTCTGATCGTCCCGCGGACGATGTGATATCGGCCTGGCCGATCAGTGTATAGATATAAGAAAATCAGCTCGTTTTGAAGAGAGAGAAAAAACATTTTAATAAAATCAAAATATCTGAGGAGAGAGAAGGAGCGGAAAAAGCAAAGGGAAAAGTTCGATTTCGAGGCCCGCGGAGCGATTTTCGTCGTTCGTTGCTGTTGGATAGTTTGTTTATCTCGCTGTAGGACTCCGAATCCTGTTTCTGTTTTCGAAGATATTGTGTTTTGACCGAGTTGTGATCTGTTTTGTGTTTTCGTAGTCGACTTTTCGACATGATTTTGATTTGACACAACTTTCACCGCACAACTTTTAGTATGTTATAGATATGATTATTGTACACGATTCGACTGTATTCTACGAAGATTTTACCGGTCGGAATTGATTCTACGCGCGTTTAATTGAATATAATAATATCAAGACCTGAATTGATTTGGATTCTATAGATTGATAGTCTTGCATTGATGCCGTGGTTATTCTGTTGTAATTTGGTGAAATTCAGATTTGTCTTTTTGCAGGCTTTTTGTGTAATTTCGATAGACTACCGTTACTCTGCCCGATTTTCGTATGATTTCTGATTTTTCCCGGAATTGATAGATTGAATTGATCTGCCTATGACTATTGATATGATCGTTCTTGATTTCTTTAATATTGCTTATTGCATCGATTATTGTATTGATATTGATTGATTGCTGAAAGACAAGTGGAAACCTAGTTGAACGTTGGTTATAGAACCAACGTGTATTGAACGAACTACAACAGCACTATTGATATTGAACGAACTACAACAGCACTATTGATATTGAACGAACTACAACAGCACTATTGATATAGATTGACCACTACAACAGCACTATTGATATTGAACGATTGATAACTACAACAGCATCATGACTAGTGTTTGGGCTTGTCGAGTAAGACCAGTGTATGAAATTGCATGTATATGATATAGCATCGTATAGATTTCCTGATTTGTATTTATTTATTGATTTTGGATCGGTTTTATTGATATTGATTGGATTTATCGAATTGATTTATCGATTGACTACTGGGCATTGATTCTACTGAACGTTGATAGAACATTGATAGATATAGATACTGCATTGATAGCATGAACATGGATATCGTACTACTGCTTATTTGCTTATAGATTCTATTGCCTATAGATTTTATAGATTCACTGTTGCTACTGTTCTACACCATATGGTTATTTTTATAGATCGCTCTTCTCGATTGACTTCATTGATTTGATCGTACTGATTTGACCGTATCGTTTTGATTGACGAATATTGATTGATTGAATTGATTTATCGATTTGCCTGCCGCTGCATTGATTTGGTTTTATTGACTATTGATTTCTGTATTGCATTGACTCATTGATCATGTTCGATTGATTGATTTGACTTGATTTGATTAACCTGCATATTGTTTTCAGTGTCGTGCTTTGATTTCAGTTGTAGGCTTTGGTGACCTGCTGGGCTTTGTAAGCTCATTTATATGTGGTCAATGATTTCAGGTGCAGGGCCTCCAGCTTGACGATCTTTTCTGCCGAGTTCCGTAGCTTTTCTTTTGTAGCCTTGGTAGGCTTCCTTTTGTAGCCTGTATGGCTAGTGTAATATTTTCTTTTGACCGTACTTTGACTGTTGTATATTTTGTGAATTTTAGTATCCGCTGCAGTTTCTTTTCTGTAATGTAATTATCTCTGGCTCTGGATATATGTATGTATGGATTGATATGAACAGCAAATGAGGAAAATTGATAGAAAGAAAAGAAAAGAAGAGGGAAATAGAAAAAAAAAAAAAAAAAAATCAGATGAATCCTTTCGCTACACGGATCTTGGGTTATTACAACCTATGTGTATACAAACTACGGTGCACGTGCGGGGGTACTTTGAAAGTATTTGTAGACGCCTTCTGTCCGCTTGCAAGAAGGTTGCGGATTCGGTGGCGGGGCGTAGCAGCTTCTGAATAGAGTTACTCGCTGCTTTGTACAGGTGGACTGTCGTGCACTACATATTTTCTGCAGGTGGATCGTAGTGCACTAACTAATCTCCTGCCTTAGGTTGTAGAAGCTCGTAGGAACTTGTATTATTTATGCATTCTACTGTGATTTTGGTCTTTACAATACAGCCACTAATGTTGGAGGTAGATGTATTCATCCTTAAACTAAAGTTGACTAAAGGATACTGCATTTACTATAGTCTTTATGCTTCTACCCATAAGTGGCATGTGGCACATACAATTATCTTTGTAAAGAGAAATCGTATGTGTTGCAGATCTTTGGCATTGCTTGCATGTATTCATACTTACCATGTTCATTATGTGTTTTGCTCATAGATAACATTTGATGAATATGACAGGTCTCCCATGGTGATTTATAGGAGCTTGTAGTTATTGTAGTTCCTTTTGTATTTGTCCACAAATAACATGTTGGATGCACAATCGTTGTTCATCAAGAAACTTACAAACATCAATAATCTTATCCGACTTAATGTTTAACACCTTGTTGAATTGAGATTCATGGGCTCCATAATGTCTTGATCTGGTTTTCTCTTCTCATGTAGCATGTGTAGTCTCCATATTTATAGGACTCTGTTGAATACTCTCTAACTAAGAGATTAGATTATTCTTTCGGGCAATGCGATCTGAATTTGCATGAGAGAGATTGAAATGACTCTTCCTTCTAACTTTATTCTTGTTTTATTCTAGTTCTGATTGTAAATTCTTATTTGCTCTTTCTAATGCAAGATAATGTTGTTCTGCACCATTCAACTTCAAGACTGCCATCCCCATTCCCTCATTGAGTTTTCTAATTTCATAAATTTTGTGTTATTTAGATATTTCAATCTCCAAACTAGATATATTTTCATGAGCTGACTGTTTCTGTAGAAGAACACCATCCTTTTTAAATTCTGATTTTGACATCTCGTTCCTCAGTTTTTAAATTTCACCACTGGATAAATCTAAGTGCTTGTACTTTAGCTCTATTTGCATCTTAAAGCTTTTGGTTCTCACTTGATAACTGAGAAAATTGTCCTTAAAGTTGTTTTTCTCCATATCTAACATTTCTTTTCTGCTTGTAAGTTGGATGTAGAAGTTTTTTTCATGTTGATACCTTCTTGTAAATCAACCTTCAAATGTATCAACTTCATTTATTTGTAAGAGAGTAATGTAATTGTCCATGTGAGTAGTATATGCATCGATCACTATCATTTTTTTATGGCTTGCATGATATTCATTATCTTCCATGATCATCCACAAATATTCATAAGATTCCTATAGCTTCTTGTGAATGAATTGTTGTATGTGTAATAGGTTCACATTCTCATTTGTAGGTGCATTATTCTTTCTACCATAAGTCTTCAGCATATGTTTGCATGTGAATGATCACAATCATTTGTATGTGACCATTAGTAAGTCATCAAGCTCATTAAGAGCTTACATTGCTCTTATGAATGAATCAACAATTCATCCCTTTTTAAAATATAAGTCTTTTATTCATCCATATATTTCTACTTGCATGATCAAATTCATTGACTAACATTTATTGCTCTCACTTTAGATGTTGGACTTTTAACTTAAATCATTAGTTCAATGCCCATTTGAGCTCGAGTTCAATTTCATGTTGCTTATTTCATGTCAAATTCATTATGCAAGTTCGATCCAAGCCCAACTTCAAATTGAGTTCTTTGTGGTTCAAATGTCCACAAACTTGGTTGCAAATTCAAATCTAAGTCCCCTGCTGTCCATGTGTGTTCAATTTTGAGTTCAAATAGGTCCTCTGCATTGAGTTCAAGTTCCATTGTCATTTCTTTGATGTTCATTTGATTAAGCTTGATTTTGTCTCAAGTTGTGCCCAGATTAAGTTCATTTGATGTTCCAATTAATGTCCAAATGATGCCCAAGTCTTGCTCATTTGATGTTCAAATCAGGTCCGAGTATGATCGTACATTCACCTGAAATTTCGGCAGACTCCCAAAGTCTCCCCCGTTTAGGGGAAAAACGTCGGAAAACTGGGCCTCCCGTCACGCTAGAGAAAAACGTGTATGGTAGGTGCCCTCTTACGAGGACACCGCGGCCGTGTAAAGTCTTTGTCCCCACCACGCCAGAGAAAGACGTGTATGGATCTTCAGTACCTGTTGCAAAAGAGAAGCAGTTGTTTCCCCTCGAGCAGGTACTTATGAAAGAAAAGCAGTTGTTTTCCCGTGTGCGGGTACTTATGAATATCCCGATCTCGTCGTAGGCGTCGCACCGGGTTCCCATCCCACCACGCTAGAGAAAGGCTTGTATAGGTGATTTTCCGGTGCGCCACGAAAGCCGAGAATAGGGTTTGGAACCGAAGGACTCTTGCCTACCTTGTCGTGAGTGTTGCGCCGGTTGCCCCTCCCACCACACTAGAGAAAATTGTGTATAGACAGACCACCGACTTGACACGCATGCCGAGATAGGGGAGAGAGAAAGAGTTCAAAAATCGAGACAAATATATATATATATATATATTTCTTTTTTATTTTCTATTCTTTTTTTTTTGTGCATATCTCTCGTTTTTTTTTTTTGTGTTGTCTTTTTTCTTCTTTTCTTCTTTTTTTTTAAACACCTTAGTTTTCTTGCTTCACTTCCATAAGATACAAATAAAAGTACAGTAGAAATAAACAATAATGTTCTAAACTTCACAAAATTTTGTCTCGAGAATTCATAAATTATCTTTCTCTTCCCACCTCATGTGAATGATGCTTCACAATCTCATCTCTCTGTTGGCATGTTACTTTTTCAACAGAAACAGAGAGGTGAGAGTTCATCTTAGGGAGGAAATCAAGGTTGAAATGATTTCCTCTTTCTCTGATTTCCATCTCTTCAACATCACATAATGGAGCCATCTTTATGACTGCACCTAATACTTGGCTTTTCATAAGATTCAAGTCATTAACATGATTTTGCTGCATAAGAAATAGACCAACCATTGCATGGAGAATCTCCAACAGAGTCATAAGATAGTGATAACACTTTGGAGTTTAATTTCAAATTCCTGTATCACACACCTTTATGGAGACTCTTCTATCAGAATGTCACCATGACAACGGCTCCAATAGGATCTTCAACTTTGATTGTGTCGAAAGGATATTGCTTTTGATTAGTGCAACTGGATTTGAAGGAATAGATTGTGGCATCCCGTTCTTCACAACATAGCGCTTGTTTTGAGAAATAAGAAACTAAAACTGTTACTTTCTCGAAGTCCCAAATCATCAAGCAATCTTCCAACTGCAGATCACTTTCTGTCATTGCATTTCCACGATTCACAACCGTTGCTCTTTCTATTCTTTCCGCAGCATACAAAGAATGGTGATAACCACCACAAAAGTCGTCGCACTGATGGCAATCTCGACGATAGCTTGCGTCGGTATTGAGTCTGAAATGGACGACAAGTTCAGAACCACTGAGGCGGTTGGTTGTATGGAGTTTGACGGAGAGAGGGCAGCAGAGGAAATGAGGCAAGAGGGATTTTGGCTCCAGAAGTTTGCTGTTTGATCGGTTGAAGGTATGGGTGCTGGACGGAACTTTAGGATGTGGAGCTCAAGACTAGGAGGTGGCTGCTGTAGTTGGGTTGAGGGTTGAGGTGGAGAGGAGTAGATGCCTTGAGGTTAGAAGTTTGGTGGTCGGCTGGATTGAGGGGTCTGAAGAGAAGAACGGAGGAAGAGGCTTAGGGGGCTGAAGTTAGTGTGCATGAAAGCGAACTTTTATTCGGTCCGGTGAAGGTACGTTCCTTTACGTTCGGCCACCAATGTTTTAGCGCCGCGTAGCATGAAGAAAAGTCGATGACCCGACCCGCTGTTTTTTGGGTTCTCGCACGTGCGTTTTTTTAAATCCTTGACGAGCCGAACAGCATCCCATCACCTTTTGGATATATTTCAAATACCTAGCAATACCGAGCAAATACCGAGTTGTGCCTAGTTTTTTCTAGCAATACCGAGCAAATACCTAGCAATACAGAGCAAATCCTTAGCAATACCAAGCAAATCTTGAGCAAATACTGAGTTGTACCGAGTTTTTTCTAGCAATACCGAGCAAATCCCTAGCAATACCAAGCAAATCCTGAGCAAATACCAAGTTGTACCGAGTTGTAGAAAAACTCGGTACAACTCGGTATTTACATGATTTTGGTCTTCACATAGCGGTATTTCTCGTTTTTGCAAAGCAATACCTTACAATACCGAGCAAATACCGATCAATACCGAGAAAATCGCGAACATAGCATTCCCGGGTTCCGCTATGGGTCAAGTCGTTGGGCCGCACGGTAAAGAGTAAGAGCACGTGGCGACATGTTATTGACGACCGAACATATCTCTACGTCCGATCAGAGAACGTAATAACCGCTCTACGTCCGTGACAGCAGCCCGCCCTGAGAAGTTTTCTTCTATTTCATTTTAAGGATGATGACAAGCTGCGATTGACGTTGCTTTTCTGTGGGCGGATTTTACGGGATTTAGACAAGGGATTCAGAGCAGATTTTCAACACATAAGAGGTAAGGTATTAATTGCAATTGGATTTTAAATTTGACTTTGCTGATTTTTGGTAAGATCAAATGTTAATGATGCCCTACCATAATTAGTAATAACATTAATTATGTTGACAGCCATGTTCCAATCAATCTGAAAGCATCCCGATTTGTGCATTTTTTCAGTTCGCGTGCATTTTATCTTATTTAACGTGTAAAATTTGCCGAACAGTCAAAATTGGACGAATTAATAGTGCATTTAGGGTATTAGTGATATCTCGGTTGCAACGGCGTAGTCTGTTTCACGATCGGACATCGTCAAGGCCTGATTTTTATCGAACTGCGTATTGTCGTATTTGAATCATCTCGGAATTTGTACCACCTCCTCAAACAATCCAAATTGATAAAAAAATATATTCTCTTAATGTTGACGATGTTTCAGACATAATGCACTATTCGTATTTGGATCGCCTTTGAAATTTGCGACATCACATCAAACAATTCAATTTGATCAAAAAAATGTAGACTCTTAATGCCGACGACGTTCCAAACGCAATGACGCTGTCCATTTGTCGATCAGACGTCGTCCGAGCATCTTTGAAGCCTCGTTTCCGTTGTAACGCAGGCCTTTATATCATATTTGCATCGCCTAGAAATTCACCACCTTCTCGGATGATCCAAATTTATTAAATAAAATATACATCCTGAATTTCGATGACGTTCTGGACGCAATGGCGCTGTCTGTTTGTCGATCGGACGTCGTCCGAGTATCTTCGAGGCCTCGTTTCCATCGTAACGCAGGCCTTTATATTATATTTACATCGCTTAGAAATTCACCACCAACTCGGATGATCCAAATTTATTAAATAAAATATATATCCTGAATGTCGACGACGTTTCGGACGTAATGATACTTTCCGTTTGTATATCTGAAATCGTTTGTCGATCGGACGTCGTCCGAGTGTCTTTGAGGCATCGTTTTCATCGTAACGCATGCCTATATATCATATTTGAATTGCATAGAAATTCGCTACCATCTCAGACGATCCAAATTCATTAAATAAAATATATATTTTGAATGTAGACAATGTTCCGGATACAATGATACTTTCCGTTTGTATATCTGAAATCGTTTGGGCGACATCGAGGGCCCAATTCCTCGATATGCGTGTTATTGCCATGGGATCCGTGTCACCATTACAATTGATCTCAATTAATCACAAAAGATGTATATTTTGAATGTTGAGGACGTTCCGGACGCAATGACATAGTCTGTTTCATGATTGGACATCATCTGAGCGACATCGAGGCCTGATTTTCTCGAAATACGCATTGTCTCGAAATTCATGTCACTCATAGGATGATCCAAATTGAACAAATAAAATACAGTTTTTAAGTATTTGCAATATTCTGAACACAATGACGAAGTCCGTTTGTTGATCCGACATCGTTGATCAGTCTCGTGCTTTAATTTCGGGTGTCGGTTGTCTCTTTTGACCAATCTCATCCGATTCAATTACGGGGGGCCTTGACCCAGCATAATTCAATATTCTGATCGCAACGATACCATCCATTTGGCAATCAGAGGTCATTTAATCGCTTAAGTGATGCGTTTTGTCAATGCACGCATTGCCTAAATGATCGTTTTTGCCTCTTTTCACATGGTTTATAGGTAGGGTTCAACAAAAACACCATATTAAACTTGAATGTCATTATCAATCTTAGGCTTCGTTTGGGACGACTTTTTTATTACTTTCTAAAACGGAGTTTTAATACAAAAATAAAAAATTTTATACTAAAACTCCATTTTAGAAAGCAATAAAAAAGCTGTCCCAAATGAAGCCTTAATCTCTTGATATTTATTATTTGATCTACCTATCATTTTACCTGTTAAACTCCATACTTTTTGTTCATTTGTATAGCCATTATTTTTAATTGTGCTCGCTTGATATATATTAAGGGTTTGGTTACCCACCTATGTAATTTTCCAATGTCCTGATTTCCTAGAACTAATAATATCTTAATTTTAAAAGATTGTTTTCTATTTAACATTATCAATCTTAATCTCTTGTTATTTATTTGTTGAACTACCTATCATTTTACCTCTTAAACTCCATATTTTTTGTTCAATTTGTATTGCTGTTATTTTTAATCGTACTCGCTTGTTATTAAGAGTTTGGTTGCCCAGCGATCATTTTTCAATGTCCTAATCTCCTATAATTAATACAAATATTAGGGGTGTCAATATTTGACAGACCCGAAAACCCGACTCGACCCCGACCTGAAAATTTCGGGTTCGGGTCAACCCGAACCCGAAACGGGTCGGGTTCAGGTTCAACATTTCGACCAGTTTCAAAAATCGGGTCGGGTTCGGGTTAACCCTTTGACCCGAAATTGACCCGGCAACCCGAGATTGACCCGCTTTTTACCATAAAAAAGGAGATATACCCGTTTTTTACCCGAAAAAGAGAAGATAGACCCCTTTTTGACCCGAAAATTAGAATTTTTTTTATTAGAAACGGGTCATTCGGGTTGTTTCGGGTTGACCCGGACCCGAAGCGGGTCGGGTTCGTGTCAGGAAAACTGACCCGTTTTCAAAAACGGGTTAGGTTCGGGTTGACCCGAATAGTGCCGAGTCAGTTTCGGGTTCAACCCGAATCCGACCCGTAACCCAAAATTGACACCCCTAACAAATATAACAACATACTAGTCATCCTATAAATATGTTAGCAACCTTGAAGAAATTTAATACAGAAGTCGATCAAGAATGGTTAAAGAAACCCTGGCCAGCAGCCTATACGTATTCATTCTCCTCCCCTTGCTCTTCCTCTTTTTTACCTTCCATCGTCGCCGCAGAACAACCCTAAACCTCCCACCCGGCCCTCCACCTCTTCCCATCATCGGAAACCTCCTCACCATCGGAAAAATACCTCACATGTCTCTCCACCTCCTCTCCCAAAAATATGGCCCACTCATTCAACTCCGGCTGGGCCAAATCCCCACGATTCTCATTTCCGATGCTGATAATGCTTCTGAAATACTCAAATCCCAAGACCACATATTTTGTAGTCGCAAGGAATTGGCCACCCTCAAACGCTTGTCCTATGGATGCAAAAATATAGCTTTCTCGCAATATAATGATAACTGGAAACAACTCAGGCGGCTTGGTACCCAAGAAGTTTTTAGTCCTAATAAAGTTATATCTTTTGAGTCTGGTCGCACAGAAGAAGTTGACATACTCCTGAAGACCATATCAGCAGCTTCTTCTGGTGGCAGGCCGATAAATATGAGAGAAATCTTAATTTGTTTCTTCAATAATGTTATTTATCGAGAGGTGTTTGGGAAGAGGATTTCAGTTGATGGAGAGTGTTGGATAAGTCCAATACAGAATATGCTTAGAGAGCTGCTTATGCTAATGAATCATGACTTTGGAGCAGCAGATTTATTTCCCTCACTGGGTTGGATTGATTTGTTGACTGGCTGGCGAGGGAAACTGGACAAGGTTTTTAAAAAAATGGATTCCTTTTTTGAGGAGAGCATCAAGGAAAGGCTACTGGCCATAGAAAGAGATGGGAGACATCAAGTGTATTTTCTTGATACCCTACTTAATCTTCAAAATACAAAAGATGGCGCCTCTCTATCTTTTGATCAAATCAAAGCCATTCTCTTGGTAATCTTTTTTATTTTCTTTTTCTCTTTTTACATGCATGCATATCACTTAATTTATATCTTTTTTTTTTTTGGGTTAAAACCTGCTGTGGGGCCTACGCGTTCAAATCAAAAATATCGGTTACAGGATCCTCAAAAGGACCCTCCAGCTCGCTACTGCTTAGAAGAGCTACAAGATTAAAAGAAATAAAACATAAGAGCCGGTGGTTCCTTGTTCTAAGATTACGAAAAGAACATAAGAAAGGACTCGGGCTGTGAGTAGACAGCACCCAAAAAAAGAAGATCCTAAAATTTCCATTCAGCACCATCTTTATCTTTCTATTTTCATATCTAAAACTAAAAATTTTAATATTTCATACCAATCACATATAGACAACTTTAATATCAAATATATATACTTATATTTCATTCATAGCATCTATACCACCCCATAAACATTAATATCAAATATGCATACTTTTTTTTTTTTTTTGACAAACTCACGTACACATCACATATGTAAATTCAATATTAGTTATATATATATAATTATTTTAATAAAGTGATAATTGCCTCTCTTCTACAGGACATAATTATAGCAGGAACGGAAACATCTGCAGCAACTATCGAATGGGCGATGACAAATCTAATAAGAAATCCAGTCATCTTTAACAACGCACAAGAGGAGGTTCGGCGAGTGGTTGCGGGCAAAGAAAAGGTGCGAGTGAGCGACCTACACCATCTTCATTATCTCAAGTTAGTAATAAAGGAAACATTGAGGCTTCATCCGCCCGTCCCATTGCCATCACCGCGAGAGTCCATGAAAGATACCAAGATAAATGGTTATGATATTCCAGCAAAGACGATGGTGTTTGTTAACTTATGGTCTATTGGAAGGGATCCTAAGTACTGGAAAGATCCCGAGCTTTTTATGCTGAGAGATTCGAGAACAGCCTTATTAATTTTAAAGGGAGCAACTTTGAGCTCATACCATTTGGTGGAGGAAGAAGGATCTGCCCTGGAATTGCATTTGGCATGGCTAATGTTGAGCTGTGTTTCGCAAATCTACTTCAAGTATTTGATTGGGAATTACCCAATGGAATGACCAAAGAGGATATTGAAATGGGTTATGCACCTGGTTTGGTTTCTACAAAGACAGAGCCACTTATTTTGGTGGCAAAACCGGCTTTGAACAAGTGAAATATGTTTCATATGTAAACATAGAAATATAAATAAAAGGGCACTTGAACAAAATGCACCTATACAGTTATATATGAATAAATAATTTTATATGTACTTTGAGCTAGGAGTGTAAATATTTGACACGACACGAAAATCCGACCCGAACCCGACCCAGAATTTTTGGGTTAGACCCGACCCGTTTCTAAAACGGGTCGGGTTCGGGTTCCTGGTTTCGACCTGTTTGAAAAACGGGTCGGGTTAGGGTTGACCCGACGGGTTGACGGGTCAACCCGGAAACCCGTTTGAACCCCTGCCTGCCCCGCTGCCGCGCGACCACGCCCCGCTGCCGCGCGAACAAAATGCACCTATAAAGTTATATATGAATAAATAATTTTATATGTAGTTTGAGCCCTAATGATTTTTAATCTGGTGATATAATTCAAATTGAATTATTCTACATGAGAGTTTAATGATTTCTCTCCAAGAAAAACATTTTAACAAACGTGGAATTTCTAATAACAATTCATCCTCAAGACCAAATATATTTTCATCATTAATATCCTAACTCTTGTACAAATTAGTTAACTAAGAGTTTCTTTGAGAGTGCTATAATATTTTATAAAGCTTGTCATGAAGTTAATCTGGGGAAATCAATTTAACTAATATTTTTTTGAAAACTAAAAAAATAACATCCAAATAAATTATAGTTGTTGTATGAAAACTAAAGTGTGTATATATATATATATATATATATATATATATAACAAACAAAAAAATTTAATTCATATTAATAATAATTAGAAAATTATAAAAATTAAAATGCTTTCAATTGAATCGAAGTTGATCAATTTTGATCAATGAAATTTATTAGTATTGATATATCTTCAAAAAATTATCTGGATAATCTCATGGAAAAATCAAGTTGGAAACTTTAAAAAATTAAATCCGGGACCATCTGAACTCCAATTTTGGCAAACTTACATTCAAACTGAACATCTCGAAAATACAAACCCATCGACACCAAATTTGACTCAATCTGAGCTCAAATGAGTCCAATTCAAAGACCTAAATCACATTTGGAAGGTTCAAATCATAAATTGGATGACCAAACAGTTTTCAAAAGTGACATGCTTATAGTTGAATCGAGCGACTCAATGAGATGAATCCAATGAGCCCAAGATTGTTAAATTATGATATCATGAAGTCATTCAAATGCCCCATAAATGGTCCATGATCAAGGGGATCAACATCGGCCATCCATTCAAACCACTCCCAGCTTGCCCTTTGTCTCCTCCTTATTTAGTGGTCATACCACTCTAAAAAAATTATAAATAGATCCATCATTCTTCATTGAGCAGGGGCCCATGCAAGGAAGGGAAGGAAGTGAAGGAAGAGAGCCCTCTTCCCATAATACTCCTCCTCGGCTACTGTCGGACTTCTATATGACTGCCGACTGATGTCAGATTTTTGCTCGGCCATGCACTGATTAACGTCGGACTTACACGTGACTGCCAATTGACGCTAGACTTCTTCCCAACCACCAACTGACATCGGATTTCTTTCCGGTCGCAACCTAACGTCGAACTTCTGTTCGGCCACCGACTAACGTCAAACTTCTTCTCAGCCATCAACTAACGCTGGACTTCTATACCACCACCGACTTTGGTCCTTCCGACCTTCATCGCCAGACAACGGTCCTTCCAACCTTTGTCGTCAATTGACTACGATCCTTTCAACCTCCATTGCTAGATAATGGTTTTTCTAACCTCTATCACATGCCGAATATGGTATACTTCCGACCTCTATCTTCTGAATACGATCCTTCCAACCTTCGTCGCTAGACAACAGTCTTTCTAACCTCTGTCACTTGCTGACTATGGTCATTCCAACCTCCTTCGTCTGAATTCGATCCTTCCGATCTCCGTCACTAGATAACTATCTTTTCGACTTCCATCACCTACCTATTGCGATATTTCTGAACTCCATCGTGAGGCAACAATCCTTTCAACCTTTGTCACCAGACTATAGTCTTTTTGACCTCTATCACCTATTAACTACGGTCTGCTGACCTATCAACTACGATCTATCTGATCTTCGTCGCCAGATAACAGTTCTTCCAACCTTTGTCGCCCGCCGACTACAGTCCTTCTAACCAACGTCACTTGAATATGATTTTTCTGACCTCCATTGCCCACCGGCTATGATCCTGTTGACCAAAAGAGCATATCAATATTGATTCTTCTAATTTCCACCATATAAGGCATTCTATATGATGTATAATTATTAGATGAAGCCAAGGCCTTCCCTTCAATGTAGGGACTTATTTGTAATCAACTGCAAATACTAGTGGATTCATTCAAATTAGGTTAGGCCCTGTGGTTTTTTTCCACTTTTTAGGATTTTTCACTATAAATATTGCACCCTCTCAATTTATCTGATTGTGCGCTGGATCTTCATATAAAACTAAGACGTTAAACCTTATACTTTTCTACCGCAGTGAATATTCTAGGACACAAAATGTATCCACAAATATTATTTTACAATCAATTTAAATTTCTCAGATAGGATAAGTTTAATTATTTTAATTCAATTTTACAAAATAATAAAGGTATCAATTGTTGCATAAAATCTAGTGTTTAAACCAAGAGGGAAAACATATGTTTTATCAATATAATGTAATAAAAAAAGAGTGATATGTAGTATTTAATCTTATAAAATATTATCAATGAGATAGCTATGATATATCAATTTAAGTTCTAGACAAGAATTGAAGGGAAATTCGACTTTATTGCCTCATAAAAAGCAATTTGAAAAAGAATTGTTTTATTGCACTTAATTTAAAAAAAAAGTTTATATTATAAAAAATTAATTATAAATTTTATAAAAATATAATATGATTACTTTTATCACTATAAATAATTATTATTAAAATTATACTAAAAAATTATATATATATATATATATAATCAAATAGCTTCACAAGTTTTTGATTTCTTGCAATATATTTAGCTTTTATTATTGATTATATATCAATTTATCATTTTTCTACTTTAAATATTATTTTGAGAGTTTGTTTGGGGCAACTTTCTTCTTGCTTTGCTTTTCAAATTGCAGTTATAATTTAATTATTTGGCTATTGCTTCCTCCCTGTTTTTGAAAAAATTTTGTTCTAAGCAACTGTTTTTGATAATAACTTCAAAAAAATTTATCTTATCCACAATTAACTTACAATCATTTTTACAAAAACCTGCAACCGTCACAACAAACCTTCAATCTAACTGAAAATTTATCCAATATATTTTTTCAAGATAAACCTTTTGACTAATCACTTTCAATAAATATATAGGCTTCATTTGGGATAGCTTTCTCACTACTTTGCTTTTCAATTCGCAACAGCAAATTTTGTTTAGCATTTGTTTCACTATTTTAATAAAAAAAATTATGTTGGGAAGGTTCTTTCTACAACAGCTTAAAAAAATTTTCTTTATATCACTTTTATAACCATTTTTATAAAAAACTGCAGTCATGGGCGGATCCCCATATTAGTGAGGGTCACCCTCAAATATATATATGCAGCTGGGCAAATGCCCACCCTCAAATATATATATATTTTAATTTTAGAGGATATGTTTTGGAATATTTTGGATATTTTGCCCCCTCTCAAAAAAATTTTTTGCCAAAATTTTATCAATCCTAATCATTTTTGCCTATCCCCCATCAAAAGAAAAAAAAAGAATTTGCCCACCCTTAAAAAGGAAGCTGGGTCCACCCCTGACTGCAGCCATTCAAATTTAATCTTATAAATATTGCATGCTTCTTCATAATTCAATTGAAAAAAAAATAGAATATTTGTATTAAAATGTATTTAAAATTAAATAATTAATTTGCTTTGAGATTAGTGTGATACAATTTTTTTATGGATAACATTAATTTCAAAATAAATTCAATAATTGTTAAGCTCTGATAAAATTTTTAATATCTAAAGGAAAATTTTTCCAGTCAAATTAATATACAATTTTATTTCTTTCATAATTATCTTTGACCAAAAGTGGTTAATCAGGCTGCCCATTTCAATACGATTCGAAAATTGGAAAATTACTTGGCCCATTAAACAAATCTGGGCCTATAATTCCGAAGCCGTAGCCCATTGAACTCTTTATTTCCTTTTTTAATAATCATTTTAATTCAAACTCAAAAGATATTTACATATTTCTAAAACATTAAAAGTATTTATTATCGTAACCATAAATTTAATATAATTTTAACCATTTTTTTATAAAACATTAAGTACGATAAGTTGTTAGATTAACATAAAAAAATTTTAATTAAATGTTGCTTAATAATACTAAAAATATATTAATTAACTCATAAAATGTAAAGAGTAATTTAAAATAATTAGAAAAAGCAAAGCTAATGCTATTGGAATTAAGCTCTTCTGAAGTGACAAAGCATTGTCATCATTTATTGGAAGACAGATCGATTGGGTTAAGAAAATGTGAAAAAATATATAAAATATAGCAAATGCCAAAAAAATAGAAAAATGTATCCCACTAAGAGGACACAAAAGGGTTAGAGACATCTTTATGAAGTATAATGATGAATAAATTGTCATCTTAGTAGGGATGAGATGGGCCAACGGTAACCCTAATTAGGTATACAAGAAGTTGCTTTCAATGGCTTGCATGGCTAATATTATTTGCTGCCTAATATTACTTATTATATTGGAGAAATTATTCTGTGCGGAGGCCAGACACAATTCTACATCCCGAAGAAGAATCGGGTGTAGCCACGTTAACAGTACCGAGTCGCGGTACTGACTAGTACCGTGTCCTGGTACCGAGCCGCAGTACCGATCGAAGACATGGCACATTCTGGTTGGTCTCTAGACAGCGTTCAGTGTCCGCACATAACACTTTTTCATTATTCATTATTATATTGGGCATGACCCATCTCTTTTGGCAAATTACATATTTATGTGTTTGAGGACTTTGGTTTGGGTTAAATGATCAGAATCTGAATTGAACTTAATATAATCGACCAAATATGAAATTTTATTGAAAGTGCAACAATTTTCAATCCGAATATGACTCCATTAAACTCGCCATGACATAATAAGCACTTAAAGTTTTGTTCGATTTCAATCAAATGATTCAAAATGGACACAACTATTCATTATTTTCTTCTATTTTATTTAATTTTCCTTTTATTACATACGATAATAATATGATGAGTGATAAAAGAATGAACATTTACTAATACCACACTATTTTTTAGCCACCAATGCTGATCGATATAATTCGGAAATATAAATACGAACATGATGTGATACAAATATATGACACGATTAGAATTAAAAATATAAGATATGAATATATGTTAGATACAATATTATAAAATTAAAACTTAAAATTTAAAAATATAAATAATTTCAAAATTTTAAATAAATTTGTTAAATCATTTATTTCAGTGGCTTATTAAATAAAAAATGTAATTAAATTGGATAAAAATCTTAAACTCAATTGAAGAAACATATTCACATAATATTATATATTGTATATAGTTAGAAGTTGAGAAAATTAATTATATTAAAAATAAAAAATAATTATATATATAATTATTTCTAAATAGGTGATTTTTTATATTAAAAGATAAATTTTGAAAGTTTGTATTGAAAATATGAGTGGAAAGCGGGCTTAAATTATATTACAAATCTCTTAAAAGTAGTTATGGCTTAAGCAAAAGTGCTTATCGGAACTTGGTCGCCGCAACTTTAGACTATAAACAAGTCTAATCAGGTCCTTCGAATTATGCCTTTGTGTGCTCCTCCTCCAATATTTACTTGACAAATATATGGTGGTCCAAAACCTGCCTAATGATCTATTAATCTTTTATAATTAGATCCATTGATTAATTTGCTAATCTCGATTAAGACACGTTTTAAAGATCTAATAGGTTTATGACTCTCAAAACTTTTGATTAATAATTAAGTAAATTTATGTTATGTTAATCTTAAATCATATTTTAAAAACCAAATTTTGATTTGCTTAATCAACAGTTTATTTCAATAATAAAAGCATGTAAATATTTAAACAAACAGATTAACAATATTCTGAATATTACGAAGTATATAAAAAGAGCTTTTCCTGTCTTAATATTCGATTATTTATCTTAAATTTTATGGTCAATATCTTCAAGAATTTATATTACATTTTACAAAACTATTATATATTTATAGAGAATTTCTAGCTACTTCAAATTCTACGATAATTAATGCATTGACTATATATAAATTATTATTTTTTATTTTATTATAAAATTTATGCAAAATATTTCTATTATTCACATTATTTATAAGGCAAAATAATTTGAATATAATTAAAAACAATCATATATCAAATTTTAAAAGTTTCTCAACAAAAATCAAATCAGAATATCCCAGTAAAGTATTATTTGAGATATCTTTCTTTATACTTTATTTTTCATGTCACAATCATAATTTTTATCTAAACATTATTTGGTGTTGGTTTTAAAAAAAATTATTTTGTTTATATTAATTTTACAAAACAACAAGAAGCCATCTAAAATGTAGTACAAATATGACCGATTACATGAATCATTTTTTTCCATTAAAAAGTTTTGGGTCCCCTAGGATTCTCCTCCCATGTTCCTCAGCTTCGTTGGGTTTCCTCCCGGCGGCTTTTGCCATCGCTGCCACAGCGAAGGCTGGCCTCAGGAAAGCTATATTTTTCCCCATTCTTCTTTATTACGATTTTGGTGTTGTTTCGTTTCACCCTCTTCAGGCCGTTCTCGACCGGAATGGTGGGAAAACATAATTTTTATC
The DNA here is from genome assembly GCA_022539455.1 of Dendrobium nobile. Taxonomy (NCBI): domain Eukaryota; kingdom Viridiplantae; phylum Streptophyta; class Magnoliopsida; order Asparagales; family Orchidaceae; genus Dendrobium; species Dendrobium nobile. The sequence continues at coordinate 71,899,672 of CM039721.1, read as the reverse complement.
CTGGGTTTTTGGATGGTTCTAGGAACCACACTCATTTATAGACGCTTTATCTAGTTCTTCCTCTGATGTATGCTTTCTTAAGCTCAAACGAACTATCTTCTGTGGTTTACCCTCCTTGTGGATCTTTGAAGAGGAGATCCTTACGCTTGAGGCTCCTTTGCATTTTGTGTTGGTAGGTCTTTTTCCTTCCCGACGTCCTAGCATAGTTTTTATTTGAAATTTCTATTTCAACCTTAAGCTAAATGCCGATTTTTTCGTGACCTTGATCAATCCGTCGCATATTCTAATTAAGTTGATGAATAATCTGGATTATAGTAGAGTGTTTGGGCACAGATCTTATTTTTTCAATAATTGTTACATAAAATTAACAAAATTGTCTCCCTCACTTGATATTGATATTGAGTCTATTGTTATTCCCATTTGAAATTCATTCCCAAACTTAAGGCCACACCTCTTCTCTCCCCATATCATTCACGCTCTTAGTTCACTATTTGGGCATCCATTAAAATTTACAATGCCATCTTCATTGGTTCTTGACCATTTGTTGCGGGGGTTTTGGTTGAGCTTGACATTACTAAATAATATTTGACAAAGTGTGGCTCTGAACTGAAAAGTTTGGGTACATTCAGTTGTTGACATGGAGGAATTTCCTCCCTTTTATGTTCACTATGAATTAAATGTATTGGGCATGTTAGGGGGGATTGTAACCAGTCCTCCGTTCTAGTGAATGTTCATGCGCTTTTACTTCTTATCATCTTACGTCTGACGGGAATGCAACTGGTGTTATGTAAATGTTAGTGTTGCTGTTGAAAATTGTCACATTGCAGTTATTAATGAGGTGCTTATTAATGGGGGTAATGGTGTGGTAACTAGTATTGAGATGGATGTTGTGATGTAGTTTTCTATTATAATTATGGCTGATTCTAGCTTGTGCTAACAATTAGGGTGTTAAGGTGATAATGAGAACTCATGCTTGTATGACTAATTCTATGGCTTCTCCCATTCCATCCCCCATCTCTAATTCTAGTTCTTTGGAACATGTGGACTATGAAGCTAGCAGACCTTTGGATGGTTTGGTTTTTGTTATGCCAATTGACAATGAAGATGCTCGTATTGGTTTGGTTTATCAGCCTCTCGATAATATGGGTACAACTGTGGCAACTGTGGATAATAATGTTGAAAGTAATGCCTAGTTTATATGCTCCCATTTATTTGGTCTCTAATGTTATTTCAGCTGGTACTCCGAATGGGAATGCGTTGTTTGTGGATGTTTCAATTGCGCTTATTTCTTTTGATGAGTTGAAAACTCAATTGGCTTCTAAATTCACACACATTCTAGTGGATAGTTTTGATTGGTTGGATGAGTCTTTCTCTTCACCTGTCGGGGATGCTGGGAATGATTTGGATGAGCCGGATGATGATTTTCAAGAGATGTATAGTTTGAATAGACGTCGTTGTGCTCAAAGTCTTTTTCTATGGTGCTGGCTAACGTCAGAGGCAAAAATCAAAATAAAAAGAAGTAATTGATTCTTTTGGCTTGTGTCTTTTGCTATTGGGCATCCTCTTTGATTTTTTTGCATTTGCTGGCTGATGTTGTTTTTGGTTGTGAGCCTTCTTTTTTAGCCTGGTCAATAATGAGGAGGATTTCTGGACAACTCGTGAATGGGCTTGGCTTGTTGGCAACCTTTATAGTTCTTTCTCTCGTTCTGATTGGTGACCTTTCTTTGGGTTTTTTTATTATGCTTGGCCTATGGCTTGCTGCCTCCAATAAATGGTTCTTGCCTGGCTTCTGCGTGGTTGCGGAAAGGTTCATGCATTCCTGAGTCCAGTTGTTCTTTGCCTATTATAGTTTACTGATTATAACATTGTATTTTTTTGTATTATTCTATGTTAGTAGACTTATTTGTGTTCTCCTTCTTATTGAATGAATTTTAGGCATTTCTCTTAAAAAAAATCTCCATTTTGTACAAATCAAATCAGAATATCCAAGCCCAACTTTTTTCCCATATCGTTATCATCACCTTTGTAAAACTGCACTCATCATTAGTCATCACCTTTCTATAAAATATTTCAAGCCACCTCCTCACTCATGCATGATGCATCACCCATTATCTCAATTCATAAACACTCCTACATCTATAAAACCTCTCAATTAATTCCTCACTATGCATACATAGCATCAAATAACTAATCATCAAGAGTTACTTAGCTATCTAGCTTGCCATGGAGCAACTAGTTAACACTAATGGCGCTATATCCACTAAGAAGAAGAAGAAGAGCGTAGAGGAACAATCATGCTTCTTCTGCGCAATGGAAGACCCAAACCCCCAACGCCGCCAAACAACTCTAAGCTCCTTCTTCACCTCAATGCCTCACAACGACGACGACCCTTCCCAAGTCCTCGTCATGAGCGGGCTCTGGACCTACGCCATGACCAGATGCGACGTCGACCCAATCCTCGCTTCCTCCGGCATCCTCCGATGCTGCTCTCTCCTCATCAGCAAAGCCCTCAACAATCCCTCCTGGCTCCACCGCCACCAAAACATCTATATCCCTTATTACGCCGCCCACATCATCGGCTCCTTCACCCTCCACCTCCCCCGATTCGCTTCCCTCGCCGTCTCCTCCGGCTGTCTCCCTCCTCTCCTCTCTCTCCTCCGCGGCTCAATGACTTGGATAGAACAGAGGGTCGCCGTCCGCGCACTCGGCCATCTCGCTAGTTTCGACGATACTTTCCCCGCCGTCGAAACCCACGCCGGCGATATCATCATCCCGGTTACCATCCATCTCGCCTCCACCTGTCTCCAAACCGTATATTCCGAGCCGAGAGCGAAATACCAGAGAGATCTCCTCACTCGCGGACTCAACGGAGCCGATACGGAGGCGAGGAAGGCAGAAGAATGGGCCAGCCAGCTTCAAACCTGGTCAATTTACCTTCTCTGCTGCTTCGCCTGGCGCGACGTGAAGTGGCATGTGGACATTGTAACGAAAAACGGCAACTTTATGAAGAAGCTCTGTACCATGTGGGGAGGATTAGCCAATGGTGACTCCCCAGCAGGAGTTGGATTAATGAGAATCCTTTGCCGGAGCGAACTAGGCCGGACGGCGATCGCCGGTTGCGTCAAAGCCGTTCAAAGCCTCTGTAATCTCTCCCGTTCATCAGACGACTGGCAGTACATGGGAATAGACTGTCTTCTCCTCCTCCTAAACAATCCAACCACCCGCGCCCAAGTCCTCCCGATAGCGTCGCCGCACCTAACCGACCTCGCCGAGCTCCGGCGACTCGGTTCCAGAAGACGGCTCGGCGAAAAGATAACTAACTCTCTTTCGCTAACAGAATTGGTGCAGAGAACAAAAATGGAGGCAGAAATGAGCTTAGAGGAAATAGAACTAAGTTGCCAAATCGCGAGGGAAAGGGAAAAGGAAGGAAATAAGCGGCTTCGGATCGGTGACGTTGAAGGAGCCGTTGAAAATTACACGGAAGCATTGATGACCTGTCCACTGCAAAGAAGAAAGGAGAGAATGGTAATTTACAGCAATCGGGCGACGTGTAGGGTTTTGATTGGGGAGGCGGAGGCGGCGATTAGCGACGCCACTCGGGCGTTGGCGCTGTCGGAGCCGGCGAATACGCACGGGAAGAGTCTATGGAGGCGGGCGCAGGGTTACGATATGATGGGGATGGCCAAGGAGAGTTTGATGGATTGTTTGACGTTTTTGAACTGGAGGTATAATAATTATGCGGGGAAGCGAGAGAGAATTGGTGCGGTTGTGCCTTACTGCGTTGTGCGGATGATTAATAAGCAGATGAGCAGAGTTTGGCTGTTCGACGAGGTCACGAAGAACTGCGGCGGCGGCGGCGGCGTCTCTGAAGAGGGTACTGCACGCCTCTTAAAGCAATAAAAAATTATATATTTTATTTTATTTTTTAAAGAAAATTTTGATATAATTTAAAAAAACAATTATGATTTTTTTCTTACGTTAAAATAGGATATTTTTTAATATTGTTAAGATAATAAAAATATATTTTATTCTTATAGATATTTTAGTATATAACAAGAAAAAAAAAAAAGATTATGATATCTTAATTTGAATGTGCCTCAAAAGCTTCAAATTTATTTTAGGATTAATATTATATTTATCTTAAAATGAATTTAAGAATTTTTACGATGGCTGATTTACATGCATATCTTTTTATTTCATGCTATTTATATATCTATCATTTAAAGTTTTAATATTATATTTTTACCACTCATATAAAATTTTAATATCAACTATATATCACTCTTATATTTTATTTTTTCCCCCATACCACCCTATAAATTTTAATATTTCATTCCATGCACCAATATTTATTCTATAAATAATAGGCATGTAATATTAAAATTTTAGGTATCATATATGTAAATTTTTCATTCTAAAATTTGAAGCTTTGTTGTATTAATTTAATGATGAAATAAGTTGTATTGTAAAGTATAAGCTAAATTAAAGATGAATATAATATATTACTATTTTTTATTAATTTTATTTAATATTTATCCTAAAATTAATTAAGTTTGAGTGAGAATATTGTTGACATAACTTTTTTTCTTTAACTATTGATAGACTTACCGACATTTTGATCTTTGCAGGCTTTGAATTGGGGAAGGTAGTTGAAGAAATGGATTAAAATATGTTTATTGATTTGGGCAAATTATTGTGTCCGGTGTCCGGATTCATCCGGATACCAATAAAAACACACCATGTCACTCAAAAATACTGGGGCCCAGTGCATCCGGGTGAGGTCACGTCTCTGATGTCCGCATGTCAGGTGACCGGACGCAATAATTTGCCATTGATTTTGGGGAAGAGAAAGGGTATTGAATAGAGGATGTCGGCTAGTTGTAAAATAGTTTGAGAAAAAAATTATTTTTGTTAAAAGGGCATAGATATATAGATGTATGGTTTGACGTATGATATTGAAGAAGTATATTTTCATGAGGGAAATGATTAAGGCTTTGTTTGGGACGGCTTTTTTATTGCTTTTTAAGTCATCATTTTAGTGCTAAAATTTAATTTTGTACTAAAATAATGCTTTAAAATGGAGTTAAAAAGCCGTACCAAATGAAGCCTAAATTGAACTTTGCTTGCATGGTGTGGTGTTTATGCTTAAAATGAAAAATGTTTTCTTTTAATGGAAAATATTTTATGCTAGCTTTAAATTAAGGCCGTTCTCAGTCTAAGTATTTGTACCATCTATAGGCATAAATATGAACTTTGGGCATCATTAATTTTGAAGAATAATATTACAATGCCCTCGAATAAAATTTGAAAAAATTATTTATTTTATTTTCGTAAATAAACAATCAGAGTTTCTATAAATCATTAAAATAATAAATTTATATCCAATGAAAATAACTAAATTTTGAGTTTTCTTTTATGTGGATAGCAAAAAACAAAATTAAATAAAAGTGACATTTAACATTTATATTAAAATATTAATAAAATATTAATATAATTCTTGCAGGCTAAAATATATGAGGCGATAGAGTTTAAATTCTACGTCTTAGCGTTGCACGGATATCCAGCTCACACACAGAGACACAGAGAACACAATATATTTTTACGTGGAAAACCCTGGAAAGGGGAAAAACCACGAGGCCTTGCCTAGTTTGAAATGATTTCATTAGTGTTTGTGCATGTAGATTACAATGGGCTGACTCGTCTCTGAGGGCGATCAGATTATAAATATCAACCCTTTGGTTGAAAATCTAGTGATAAATGAAAATGAACTTACAGCGTCACTTGATGGACTGATAGAAGTCCAGTGTTACTTGAAAATTCAGGCGTCAAGTGATGGTTTGACAGAACTCTGGGTTTACTCTGGGTGTTAAGTGGCGATCTAATAGAACTCTGGGTCTTAGGCAGTGGTCTGGTAGAACTCCATGCCTCAGGTGATGTCTGGGCCTCAAGTGGTGGTCTTGAATAGCTTAGGGCATTAGGTGGTGATCTGACGGAGGTGAGGGACTCAAGTGGTGGTCTGACGGAGCTCAGGGCCTCAAGTGGTGGTTTGACAGAGGCGAGGGCCTTAAGTGGTGGTCCAGCGAAGGTGAGGGCCTCAAGTGGTGGTCCGGCAGAGTTGAGGGCCTCAAGTGGTGGTCCAGCGAAGGTGAATGCCTCAAGTGGTGGTCCGGCGGAGCTCAGAGCCTCAAGTAGTGTTCCAATGGATGTGAGAGCCTTAAGTGGTGGTTCGGCGAAGGTGAGGGCCTCAAGTGGTGGTCCGGCAAAGGTGAGGGCCTCAAATGATGGTCTAGAGAAGGCGAGGGACTCAAGTGGTGGTCCGACTGAACAACGATGTCTTGCGGTGGTCCGCCGGAACTCAGGCAGTGGTCGATGAGGAGCAAGGAGGCAACAGTGATCTCCAATCTCTTTCTTCAATCCTTTGACTTGGGGTCTCTTTTCAAGAGAAAGGATGGGTCTATTTATAGATTTTTGGAGTGGCATGACTTGTAAATAGGTGAGAGGTCAAGGGTAAATAGAAAGTGGTTGGATGGATGGCCGATGTTGAATCCCTTGATCGAGAACCGTTTGATGGACATTTGAATGTCTTAGTGATGTCGGAATTTGGTGATCTTAGGCTCTTTGGATATGTCTCGTCGAGCCGCTCGATTCGACTATAAGCATGTTATGTTTGGAAACCGTTTAGTAATCCAAATTGTGTTCCAAACCATCCAATAATGCTTCTAACCCTTGATTTGGACCAATTTGGGCTCGGATTGGGTTTGATTTGGTATCATTGGATTCGTATTCTTGAGACGTTCAGTTTGAGTATAAGTTTGCTGAAATTGGAGTTCTGGTGGTCCCAATTTTAATTTTGAAAGTTTTTTACTTGATTTTGCATCGAGATTCGTGCTCGATCAAGATAATTTTTTTATGATGTATCAATAATTATATAATTTAACTAGTTTTTAATATAAAATTTATATAAATCTCTTTTGGGGCTCTAAAATTATAGAAAAATTTCCATAAAATAGCTTATTTTATTTAGAAAATGTAGATGAAATTGATTTGTAAAACGTACACCAAACGGTCTCAAAATCTCAACTTGTACTGACATGTGTTACTTTCTTAAGAATTTTCACCAGTGCCAAAAAATTTCGGCAAAATTGTTATAATTAAAACACAATAATATATATCTTATGGTGAAGACGATTTATGATTTAGAGTTAAAATGATTCCTAAAAAAATATTTTTTGGGTTAAAGACTCAAAATACATGTTATTACAATCTCCCCACCTTAAAAAAATGCTGCCCTTGACATTTCCACTGACAAAATAGATCAATAAGAATAAATTCAATTCGTAAATCCGTTAAAACAACTCAATGCGATTCAAACAAATTTTAAAACCAATAAACCAATAGCAATCCATTCAAAATCTCCAAAATAATGTATGCAATCAATCATGCATGAGCGAATTCAAAATAATCATACTTCCACATACCATTCAAACACAATATATTATGCAAATTATTAATCAATCAATTCAAGGATTGAAAATTCTACAAATGGATCTTCTAGGTGCATTCATATCATCCTGCTGGATCAAACTGTAAACCTTGGGTCGTACATGTGGCAGTGTTGGTGTAGCAGATAGTGTAGGTCCTCTTTGACTTTCAACCACCTTTCTTCTATCTGTCATGCTCATAGGCTCTTCACTATATTCTTTAGATCCCATGGTCCTCAGTCTAGAGCCTTGCCTAGCTTGCTCCCCTCTGAATCTAAATCATGTCCCCTATTACTGTAATGGACAATACTCAACCATTTGGTGCATGTCCTTGTTGCTTGCATGATCTAAAACACTATCCAGTTATCAGAAAATTAAAACTGATAAGATGTTTCAAGGACCAAGCATATATGAACATATATGAACACATATTTATACAATTTTTAAAATTTCAACGAAGGGAATATGTAATCTTTAGAACTCTCCTAATATCAAAATACATCATGATCCTACAAGTTCCAAATAAGATAAGTTCAAAAAATATTAGTTAAATCTTAAAAACCAACCTTAAATAATATTGAAGACAAAGAATATATAAATTCATAGACAATAAATATTACATAAATTCATAAGCCATAAATCTTTGTACTTGCATGTGTATATAAGAAGTTTGAGATTGCTTTCTTACTGTTTTTTAAAGCAATTTTTTAATGTAACTTGTAAGTTGTTTTAAGAAGCAATAAGAAAGCCGCCATAAGCAAAACCTAAATTATTTCAATGATTCAAATTCTTATCCTCTGTGCTGCCTATTCAAAAACATATTAGGAAAGCTTTACCTCCTATTCGAGGTCATATATTCTACGATTTCTTATAGGAGTAGGTGAGATTAAACTCACTTAAATTTTTCTAAAAAAGATTGCATAGTATCTATTTTTATAATTGAAACAATATAAAAAATATTTTGAATGCTCTCTCTAATTGAACCATCAATAAAGGACCATCAAACATGTGACAAATAAATAATTAACTCTAAACAATTCAACAAGTCAAAAAATTTTGCCTAACTACAAACCACAATTATCCATTACTTAATACAAAATTAATAAATCTTAGCAAAAGTAACCATCAAATCTTTTCCTTTTGTGTTAAATATTTAGATAGTGACAAATGAGCTTATTTTCTCTTCCATTAAACCATCCTTAGCCCTCCTTTATTAACTAAATAATATAATATTAATGTAATATAAGTGCTTTTAACCTTTAATCAATTAAATTTAATAAAATTATGATTCATTTAGTGCATGAGGATACAATCAATATGGTTCAAAGCACTTTGGTCACTAGATTTCTGGCAATGTTGCACTAATGTGGAATGTGTGGGGGCCACATGTTAGTAGCTGATGTAGTATGAATGGAGGCAAGCTTTTGTGAGTCGCTATTAAATTAGTGGGTAATGCTTTGATGTTTATAATATATATAATGTATTCTTGATGAAGTTTTACTTTGCCATTAGATTAATGTTGTGAATGAGTCAAGTTGAGTCAGGTATCTATCTGATTGATTTGAGCTCGTTTGATTCTTATTGATCTCAAACTTGTACCCGACTTAAGCTAATGTGTTGAGCTCGAATTTTGCTTGTTATAAATTTTGATTTTGCTCGTTAAATCTTTTAGGCTCAAGTTCTTCTGAAAAACTCGAACTTGACTTGATTATTGAGCTTGATTTCTTAGTTTAAAAGTAAAAATTTTTTAGTTTTGGATTGAATTTTTTACTTTTAATATTGGAACAATTTTAAAATTGTAGAATATATTATATAATGCTAATTTAAAATCAAATTTTAAAAATATTTTAAGTTTATCTATCAACTCGATTAGCTTACAAGCCAAGTTAATTAGACTGAGCTAAAGAGCTTTAGCTTCAACTTGTATAATATATGAGCTTTATAGGCTTAATCTTTAATAGCTCGCCCTTGAAATTCAGGTTTTTTCTTCGCTCTCGCTCAGCCCGCTCTGCTAGGGCTTTGCCTTAGCTCCCTCTGGCGGCTACTTCTAGCTGGTTTTCTTACCGTGGTGGCTCCACTCCTTCAGGGCAGTATTTCTCTACCTCTGGTTGTGTTTTTGGTCCAAGTTTTGGTTTGGGTCTGGGTTTTTTCTGGCGTTTGCCGGCATGCCGCCGAAACTTTGTGATACAAGTTTTTTAGAGGGAGTTTCCTCTTCTCATTCATTTTTAGATGTACTTGCTGGATCGTCTTCTACTTCTACTTTTCCCGAACTGAAGGTGTCGTCTTTTTGCGGTTTACCTTCTCTTTGGATCTTGGAAAATGAAATCTCTGCTTTAGTTGCTCCATTCCAATTTTCCCTGGTTGGTTTTTTCCCTTCAAAACGGCCTTCTCTGGATTCTATCAGGCATTTTTTCTTTAATTTGAAATTAAATGGGGAATTTTCTATTACTCTGTTGGACCCGACGCATGTTCTCATCAAGCTTAAAAATGACCTTGATTATTGTCGGGTTTTTTGCCATGGATATTACCTAGTCTATAATTGTTATATGAAACTTTCAAAATGGTCGCCTCTGGTGGATATTAGTGTTGAATCGCCGATTGTTCTCGTCTGGGTCTCGTTCCCTCAGCTACGTCCTCATCTCTTCTCTCCCAGGATTCTTCATGTTCTAGGTTTGATCTTTGGCAAACCTCTTAAAATTCATACAGTCACATATATTGGTTCCAGACCGTCTCTTGCTCGTGTTTTAGTTGAGTTGGATGTTACCAAATCATATCCCGATAAGGTCTGATTAGGCCCTGAGGTTTTTGGGTATGTCCAACAAGTGGGTTTTGAAGAATTTCCTCCTTTTTGTTCTTCTTGTAAGAAACTTGGGCATTCTCCTGGTAATTGTCGTCCTGTGGCTGATATTCCGATTTTGTGCAAGTTTCCCCCTAAGGATTTGGTTATTCCTGATGCTAGTCTTTCTCCCGCTGTTGATGGTTCTGTGAGATCCCCTCGTTTAAATGATAATGCTATCTGTGTTTCGCCTGTGGAACCTTTGCCCATTGTTGATACTGTTTTGCCTTTTGTGGGTACTATTCCTGTCGTTGATCACAATTTGAATGTTATGTCTGGGGTTAATTTGGTTGCTGTTGGTGATTTTCCATTGTGTACTCCGGTCATTGTTGGCCAACGGGCTTGTGATCCTGAGCCAATGGTTGATAAGGCTAATATTCCTACGATGTCAAGTTCGTCTTGTCCTGTTCCCCCTGTTGTGGTGGGGGTAGGGGATCCTGTATTGTTGCAAACTGCTTGTGAGAGTCTTAATGGAGATTTTGGGGGTGTGAATACAGTTGCTTCTCTTGTTTCTAATGTTGCTAATGTTGATGTGGAGTTGTCTCAGACTATTGGTAGAAGTGATGTGGTTGGAGGTGATGTTAATGCTGAGAAAGAAATGATGGTTATTTCTAATGCTTTTGTCGATGTGCCAGTGAACTTGATCAAGCCCTAAGCGTTGGTATATCATGTGGGAGAAAATTCCGGGATGGATATGATGACTCATTTTGATTGGCTGCATTTTACGTTTGAATTTGAATCTGATTCTAATTCCTCTTCGGAGTATTGTGGGGGTTCTGATCCTGGACATGATTTTAAATTGGCTCGTGAAAGATCGGTTGTCTCTGTCGCCTCTCATGAGAGGTTTCGTGGGGCAGAAGAGGCAGATTGTCACGACCCGACCCGAGACGAGACGGATCCCGCCCGCGCCGGATCGCGACGGAGAATAGCTAACCAGGATCTGGCTTTGGATTAGGTTACTGAACTGATCTTCCAAATTCTTAACTCAACAGAAACACACAGAACAACAGAGCTACTAAAAACATCAAATGCAGCGGAACAAAACATCTATCTTTTCATTTCCTCAAAATAATCATCTACAGAACAGTACATGGCTTTCAACAGAAAGAAAGACAGAACAGGAAAGCCATGACTGTACAAAAATCAAAAGTACAAAAGTACCTAATCTGATCAGACTCTGAAATCTAATCCTGGACCTCCTTGCCCTTCACAGAACCTGAAAACCACCAGAAAGCAAGGGTGAGCTCAACAGCTCAGCAAAGCAACAAACCACCAATCTAAATCCTCAGAAAACAAAACCAAACTTATCAGACAGAAATCAGATCAGAAGTCGGAACAGAATCGGAAATCAAAACTTACGTCACAATTTCGTACAGAATAGAACAGATACAGAAAGTAGTACAGATACATATAGCTAAATGCCCTGACACTGACGGAATCTCTACGGATTCCGGCCCCTTATGCCTCCCTTCCCAGACACTGACTGAATCTCATAGGATCCAGGCCCCTTATGTCTCCCTTTGTGCTCACGGCACCAAAACAGATGTGCTTATAGCACCAAAACAGAATTCATCGGATCCGGAACAGAACAGATATCAGAGTTGATCTCATTGCAGATTTCCCGTTTCACTAACTGAATCTCATAGGATTCAGGCCTCTTATAACTCCCTTTTTATAGCTTATACACATAGCATTTCATTTCAGAGAAAATCCGGACAAATCAGGAATTACTCAAAAATCGGGCAGCACAACGGCAGTGTACAGAATTTACACAAAAATTCCTGCAAAGAAAATTTACCGAATTCGCACAGAATACAGATATCAACATTTCAGAACATTTATTCTACCGCACAGAGAATTTCCAAGTTCACAGAAAAATCCAGTCGACTAAAAACACAGTCGAATCAAAAATATCCGGACAAAAATCTTCAAAATATAGTCAAAACGTGCACACCCGGCACGGCAACGATATACAAAAAGTTACGCGGTAAAAACTGAACCGTTCAAAAGATACGGACGAAAATCGCTAACGGAAACAAAATCCGGACAGAAAATACCGCCAAACACGACGGTTCTGAAAATTGAGAAAGGCGGAATGTGCCTTACCTCGTGCACAGCAATTTCCTCAACAGTCTCCTCGGACGAAAACAGCTCGGCGTCGCCCGAAAATCCGCTTTTCCACTTTTTCCTTCGTTTTTCTCTCTCCTCAGCTTTTTCTCTCTCTTCAAAATATCTCATTTCTATATATATCCAGACTGATCGTCCCGGACGATCGAGCTTCGTACCGGACGATCCATGAAGAGAGGAATTTCGTCCAGACGACAAATCACATATCGTCCCTGGCGAAGGGTTCACGGGAGAATTTTCGTCCAGACGATCCAATTTTCGTCCCGACGAATTATACAACCAAAACTGATTTTCTGCACAACCTGTACCGATCGTCCCGGACGATCCAACTTCGTCCCGGACGAACCTGGAGCAAAAACTGATATTACAATCTCCCCAACTCAGAAAAATGTCGTCCTCGACATTATCCAGTCCAAACGCAGTCAAAACAAGTACGGGTACGACCGTCTCATATCAGACTCCTTCTCCCAAGTTGCTTCCCGTGCAGTCCGGTGCTTCCACTGGACTTTAACCATCGGAATCTCTTTATTTCTTAACTTTCGGACGTCGTACGCCAAAATAAGCTCTGGCTCTTCCTTGTACGCCAGATTCTCCTGAATCTCCACCTCACCAGCTGACAACTTCTTCCCAGAGTCTGAAACCCACTTCCTCAGAGTGGATACGTGAAACACATTATGCACATCCGGCATAGATTCAGAAAGCAATAACTTGTAAGCAGCTTTTCCAATTCTTTCCAAAACTTCAAAAGGTCCAACATACCTTGGACTAAGCTTGCTTACCTGACCAAATCTGCTCACACCTTTCATCGGGCTGACTTTGACATACACAAAGTCACCAACCTGAAACTCAACAAATCTGTGCTTCTGATTGTAATACTTCTGCTGACGATCTTGAGCGGCTTTCAATCTTTCTCTTATCAAATTGATCTTCTGAGCAGTTTCATCAGCAAAAGTGGCCCCCAAAGCCTGTCTATCTCCGACCTCCGTCAGAGTCAAAGGAGTACGGCACTTCCTGCCATACAAAGCCTCGTACGGTGCCATACCGATACTGGACTGAAAACTGTTGTTATAAGCAAACTCAATCAGCGGAATATGATCCTCCCAACTTCCGCTAAAGTCCAGAACACAAAGTCTCAACAGATCTTCCAGTACCTGAATCGTCCTCTCAGACTGTCCGTCGGTCTGAGGATGAAAGGCTGTACTGAAATGCAGTTTCGTACCCAAGCCTTGCTGAATGCCTTTCCAAAGTCTGGAAGTAAAGCGTCCATCTCGATCAGATACGATCACACGAGGCACACCGTGCAATCTGACTATTTCCTTCACATAAATCTGTGCCAAGCGATCAACTGAATCCGTCTGTCTGATCGAAAGAAAATGGGCTGACTTGGTCAATCGATCTACAACCACCCAAATGGCATCATGTCCTTGTCTAGATCGAGGAAAACCCATCGCAAAATCCATCGTTACCTCCTCCCATTTCCACTCAGGGATAGGCAACGACTGCAACAGTCCACCTGGTCGCTGATGCTCTGCCTTCACCAACTGACAGGCTTCGCATCTCGACACAAACTCTGCTACATCTTTCTTCATCCCAGGCCACCAAAACAAAAGCTTCATGTCAGCATACATCTTACCACTGCCTGGATGAACAGTGTAGCCAGAATGATGAGATTCACACAGAATCTCCTGCCTCAAGTCTCCAAACACAGGTACCCACAACCTATTCTTACAGAAAATAACACCAGAATCAGAAATTCGAAGTTCAGGAGTCTTACCAGATCCAATCTGAGCTATCAACTTCAAATAATCAGAATCTAACTTCTGGGCTTCTTGAATCCGTGCTTCCAAAGAAGACTGAATACTCATCTGAGCCAACTCCAAATCACTGGAGGAAACCACCTCCAACTGCAATCTCTCCAAATCACGAATCAGAAAGTCATCACAGGTAAGCTGAATACCTGAGAATCCAGAAGACTTCCTGCTCAGAGCGTCCGCTACCACATTCGCCTTCCCAGGCTGATACTGAATAGTCAAATCGTAGTCCTTGATCAACTCGAGCCACCTCCTCTGTCTCAGATTCAGATCCTTCTGAGTAAAAATATACTTCAGGCTCTTATGATCAATAAAGATCTCACATCTGACGCCATACAGGTAATGACGCCAAATCTTCAAAGCAAAAACAACTGCAGCTAACTCCAAATCATGCGTCGGGTAATTCTTCTCATGTGGTTTCAACTGTCTCGAAGCATAAGCAATTACCTGACCATGTTGCATCAGAACGCAACCCAATCCTTTCAGTGAAGCATCACTGAACACCTGGAAACCCTCCGTACCTGACGGAAGTGCCAACACTGGAGCTGAAGTCAAACACTCCTTCAATCTCTGAAAACTAGCTTCACACTCCGGTGTCCAAACAAAAGGTACTGACTTCTGAGTCAGTCTCGTCAGAGGAGTCGAAATCTGTGAAAATCCTTTCACAAACTTCCTATAATACCCGGCCATGCCCAAGAAACTACGTACCTCAAATACCGTAGTCGGCCTTGGCCAATCAGCAACAGCCTGAATCTTCTGGGGATCTACAGAAATGCCTTCTCCGCTAATCACATGCCCCAGAAAAGAAATGCTCTTCAGCCAGAATTCACACTTAGAAAACTTGGCATACAGCTGATGCCTCCTCAAAGTCTCCAACACAATCCTCAAATGTCTGGCATGCTCATCCTCAGATGCAGAATATACCAGAATATCGTCAATGAAGACGATCACAAACTGATCCAAATACTCCCTGAATACTCGGTTCATCAGATCCATAAAAATCGCAGGCGCATTGGTTACCCCAAAAGGCATAACCAAAAACTCGTAGTGCCCGTACCGAGTACTGAAAGCAGTCTTCACCACATCAGTTTCCTTCACCTTCACCTGATAGTATCCGGATCTCAAATCAATCTTCGAAAATACCGAAGATCCGGAAAGTTGATCAAACAAGTCGTCTATCCGAGGCAAAGGGTACTTGTTCTTGATCGTGACCTTGTTCAAATCTCTGTAATCAATACACATACGGAGTGTACCGTCCTTCTTCTTCACAAACAGAACAGGTGCTCCCCAGGGCGAAACACTAGGACGTACAAAACCTCTGTCAACCAACTCCTGAAGCTGAACTTTCAACTCAGAAAGTTCTTTTGGTGCCATCCTGTACGGAGCTTTCGATATCGGAGCGGTACCCGGAAAAACATCGATAGAGAACTCCACATCTCTATCCGGAGGTAAACCAACCAACTCCTCAGGAAAAACATCAGCAAACTCCCGTACCACGGGGATCTCAGAAACAGAACCAACCTCCAGGTTCAGATCCCGCACCGAAGCCAAAAATACTGGGCATCCTTTCTTCCACATTCTGCTCACCTCCAACACAGAAACCAGACTGGAGAGAACACCTCGTAATCCCTGAAATACAACTCTCTCTCCAGCCATAAGCAAACTCACTTGCTTCTTCAGACAGTCTATCTGGGCCTCATACTGACTCAGCCAATCCATGCCCAGAATCACATCATACGAAGAAATCGGCAATCGAATCAAACTCGATTTCCACTTCTTGCCAGAAATCTCGATCTCACACAAACAAAACTGTCGAGCAATCAATGGATTCCCAGCCGGTAAAATCACAGACAAAGAAACCGGTAAAACCATCGAATCCAAATGTAAAATCTCAAAACAATGCTCGGACAGAAAAGAATGACTCGCTCCAGAGTCAAATAAAACACGACAGGGCTGATCAGAAATGTAAACCGTACCTGTCACAACATCGGGAGCATCTCGAGCCTCCTGCTGACTCAGACTGTAAACTCGTGGCTGAACTGGAACAGGAGCTGAAGCAACAGAACTACTCTGCTCCCTCTGAATCGTAGGTGGTCTCCGTGGTGCAGAACTAGAACCACCACCTCTACCAGCAAATCCCTCAGGGCGTGGAGGAACAGTCCTCGGTCTTCCTGCTGCTGAACCAACAGGTCTGACAAAGCCCTCAGATCGCTGCTCATATCCCATCTGTGGACATTCTGCTATCCGATGTCCCGGCTGACCACATCTGAAACAAAGACCAGCTATCCTGTAGCACTGGCCATGGTGTCGCCGTCCACAACTCTGGCACACAGGTGCCGTACTGACAGATCCAGAACTAGTCGTCATGTCATTCTCAATCAGACGATCCTCCGCTCTTCCTGGAATCTCCAGATCCAGATCCAGAAACAAATCTCCTCTTCCCAGAGGAACCACTGCCAGATGTCTCTCCTCCAAACCTCTTCCTACTCGCAGTCCACCGCTGCTGAGTAGCCGTCATGTCATTCTCAATCAGACGAGCTCGCTCCACAAGCTCAGAGAAATCAGTAATCCGGAACGGTATCAGAGGCTGCCTCAAAGTGTCTCGTAAGCCTCTCAGAAATCTGTAGCACCTCTCAGCAGACGTGCTAACCAGCTGCGGAGCGTACCTGGCTAATGCAGTAAACTCAGCCTCGTACTGCATCACCGTCTTGCTCCCCTGAACAAGTCTCAGAAAACTCTCCTGCATCTGCTGTCGTGCAGAAGGGGGAACAAACCAGTCCCGAAATACTTCAGTGAACTCCTCCCAAGTGATCAAGGAGTTCAATCTGCCCTGAAATCTGGCTGCTTGCTGGCCATCCCACCAGTGCTCAGCCTCTCCGTCCAACAGAAAAACAGCTAACGGAACTTTCCTGTCTGCAGGACACTGCATCCCGTCAAAAGTCTTCTCCAATCTCCTCAGCCACTCCTCGGCTGCTCTGGGCTCAACAGCGCCCTCAAACCTCGGAGGTTTCAACCTCAGAAATAACTGCAGGTGTCGATCAATGTCCTCAGATCTAACAGTCGAAGCTCTGCTCTGAGTCTCGCTCATCATCTGAGCAACAAGTGAAGCAAACTGAGAAAGCGTATCAGCACCGACCACTGGGGCTGTACTCCCCACTGGTGCTGCCTGATCGTCACTCTGACCGTCTGTCATGTCTGGGTCTGGCTGATCCATACAGAAAAATCCAGAAAATCCGGAAAACTATCACAAAACAACACAAAATAACACAATAAAAAGCCAAACGACCCAAAACTACCTCCCAGACAGACTCACTGATCACTTCCTAGAGCTCTGTTTTACAATCCAACCTGTTTCCAAAACCAGTGCTCTGATACCAAAAAAGCTTGTCACGACCCGACCCGAGACGAGACGGATCCCGCCCGCGCCGGATCGCGACGGAGAATAGCTAACCAGGATCTGGCTTTGGATTAGGTTACTGAACTGATCTTCCAAATTCTTAACTCAACAGAAACACACAGAACAACAGAGCTACTAAAAACATCAAATGCAGCGGAACAAAACATCTATCTTTTCATTTCCTCAAAATAATCATCTACAGAATAGTACATGGCTTTCAACAGAAAGAAAGACAGAACAGGAAAGCCATGACTGTACAAAAATCAAAAGTACAAAAGTACCTAATCTGATCAGACTCTGAAATCTAATCCTGGACCTCCTTGCCCTTCACAGAACCTGAAAACCACCAGAAAGCAAGGGTGAGCTCAACAGCTCAGCAAAGCAACAAACCACCAATCTAAATCCTCAGAAAACAAAACCAAACTTATCAGACAGAAATCAGATCAGAAGTCGGAACAGAATCGGAAATCAAAAACTTACGTCACAATTTCGTACAGAATAGAACAGATACAGAAAGTAGTACAGATACATATAGCTAAATGCCCTGACACTGACGGAATCTCTACGGATTCCGGCCCCTTATGCCTCCCTTCCCAGACACTGACTGAATCTCATAGGATCCAGCCCCTTATGTCTCCCTTTGTGCTCACGGCACCAAAACAGATGTGCTTATAGCACCAAAACAGAATTCATCGGATCCGGAACAGAACAGATATCAGAGTTGATCTCATTGCAGATTTCCCGTTTCACTAACTGAATCTCATAGGATTCAGGCCTCTTATAACTCCCTTTTTATAGCTTATACACATAGCATTTCATTTCAGAGAAAATCCGGACAAATCAGGAATTACTCAAAAATCGGGCAGCACAACGGCAGTGTACAGAATTTACACAAAAATTCCTGCAAAGAAAATTTACCGAATTCACACAGAATACAGATATCAACATTTCAGAACATTTATTCTACCGCACAGAGAATTTCCAAGTTCACAGAAAAATCCAGTCGACTAAAAACACAGTCGAATCAAAAATATCCGGACAAAAATCTTCAAAATATAGTCAAAACGTGCACACCCGGCACGGCAACGATATACAAAAAGTTACGCGGTAAAAACTGAACCGTTCAAAAGATACGGACGAAAATCGCTAACGGAAACAAAATCCGGACAGAAAATACCGCCAAACACGACGGTTCTGAAAATTGAGAAAGCGGAATGTGCCTTACCTCGTGCACAGCAATTTCCTCAACAGTCTCCTCGGACGAAAACAGCTCGGCGTCGCCCGAAAATCCGCTTTTCCACTTTTTCCTTCGTTTTTCTCTCTCCTCAGCTTTTTCTCTCTCTTCAAAATATCTCATTTCTATATATATCCAGACTGATCGTCCCGACGATCGAGCTTCGTACCGGACGATCCATGAAGAGAGGAATTTCGTCCAGACGACAAATCACATATCGTCCCTGGCGAAGGGTTCACGGGAGAATTTTCGTCCAGACGATCCAATTTTCGTCCCGACGAATTATACAACCAAAACTGATTTTCTGCACAACCTGTACCGATCGTCCCGGACGATCCAACTTCGTCCCGGACGAACCTGGAGCAAAAACTGATATTACACAGATAGTCCTTTTTTTCCAGTGCTTGTTGCCCTCTTGCTTCCTCTGGCTACTATTTTGGAGTTTTGGTCGATTTTGTGGGTCGTGGGATTATTGGGCTATGATGTGGCTGGGGCTCGTTTCTTTGTCGACATAGCCGGTGGCAACCTTCGGTGAGGCTTTCTTGCATGGTTGGATCGATTGGAGTGCTTTCTTCGTCAAATTGGATGGTCCGTGCGTGGCTTCGGGGAAGCTGGGAGCCTCGGCCTATTACTGAGCCCCCAGATTGATTTCACTTTGTACTTTCTATTGCTTTTTTGGCATTTGCTCTTTGACTCTTGAACTTCTTTTTTGGTTTAATATAATTTTGTTTTTTGAAAAAAAAAAAGAGCTTTATAGGCTCAAGTTTGAACTTATGACTTGATAAGCTCGACTTATGAGCTCATTAAAGAAATAAGTTCAAGCTAGCTCAACTCAGCTAACATTAGATTATCATTATAAGACAAATATTAGTCCAATTAAAATTTAGTTGTCTCATCCATTAGTACTCTAGATGAAGGGATATTAGACATTATTGTTAATACGAGTGATTAAATATTTAGTGAAAATTTTGTAATATATATATATATATATTATATATATATAATATATATAATAAGATTATTATTAAAAAAATAATATCATTTCATATGTAATTATATAGAATTTTTCTTAAATTAAAAAAAAAGGAGAGCCAGCCTAAATTCCATTTGATTCCATAGCTAATAGACAATAATGTAGAATTAAAGGTGAAATCCTTTGTCACATTCTATTAGGATATATATACCCCTTCCAATACTTATTTCAAAAATAAACGTGACACATTTTAACTATAGTTCACTATATTTAAAGTTTTAAGTTATAATCAAAGTTTATTTGATAAAATGTTACCTATTATTAGATTATTTTCTTAATTATAACTAAAGCAAATCTTCAGTCATATTTTTTTTTTTCATGATAAAATTTAAATAATCACTATTATATATTAAATAACTTGATTATATGTAATTTGGATTTTGTTTGAGACGACTTTCATACTGCTTCATAAAGCAACTTTTAAGTACGAAAATTAAAATTTTGGTACTAAAAAGTTGTTTTAAGAAGCAATAAGAATGCCGTCCCAAAAGAAACATTAATAATCAAATGCTGACATTTTATACTATTTTGAATAAAAATACCAATAGATAATTTTATTTTATTATTTTTCTATATTGGTGTCATTTTAAAAATATTCAAACATATATGATTGCATTTAGAACTATAGAATGTGGTCACATCATATATAAAGTAAATAGGCCGGCCCACATATCTTATTGTCCGCCAGTAAAGCAACCGGCTGCCCATGATTGCATGATCGTGAATGGGCTCCAAGCCCAGAGATAACTCTGAGCCCACGACTATTTCAAGAAGCAGTATTAGGCTTATTAGGCAACAATTCAACAATGTGTGTAGAGTTGGGGATAATTTGGGTATATGGGGTTGTGTAAGTATGTGGGGTTGTTATGGTTGTAATGTTGTGTGTGTGGGGGTTGTAGAAAGATTTGATGATGGGGGTAAGGTTGGGGTTGGATTGGGAGTGGATGTGTTGTGGTTTAGGGTTTATTGGTGTTAGTGGGTGGTGGGGAGGGGGGGTGGTGGGTGAGGTGGAGTTTAGAGGTGTGTTTTTTTTGGGTGTGGTGGGTTGTATGGGGGGATGGTTGTTGGTAGTTTAGGTTGGTGATGTAATTGAATTTGTGGAGTTTTTGAGTTGGGTGTTATGTGTGGGAATTGTGTTTTGTGTGTTTTTATGTGTGAGATGTGTTGGTGTTAGGGGGAGTAGAGATTTGTGTGAGGGTGGGGGTGTGGGATGAGGGGAAGTTATGAAAGGTGGGTGTGGTATTGGAGTAGGAATAGGTAAGGTAGTGGTGGGGTGGGGAGCCGCAATTACAGGGCGCCACATGCTCTTAATTTTACCGCGAGCCCGACACTGACCCGACCGAACCCGGGAATACTATGTTCGCGTACAACTCAGTATTGTCGGTATTTGCTCGGTATTGCTTGACAATAACGAGAATTACCGCATGTGAGACCAATACCGAGCAATACTGATTGTACCTAGTTTCTAAAAACTCGGTACAACTTGGTATTGCTCGGCATTACTCGGTATTGGTTATTGCCGATTAAAATCGACCAATACATAGCAATATCGAGCAATACCGAGCAATACCTAGCAAAATCGAGAAATACTGAGTCATCTTGGGCCCGTTCCGGGTCAGGTTGTCGGGGCGCGCGGTAAATAGTGAGAACGTATGGCGCGATTCTACTGGCGGCCGAACGTAGAGCTACGTCCTGTGACCGGACCAAATAAAAGTTCTATTTATAGGATTTTAGGGGCACAGAAAAATATACATTTAGAAAAATAATAAAAATAAAATGATACACATATTACATATGCAACACTACAGTACAATTGCATGTGTCGCCCTTTTTAGTGGGATAGCTGAGAAGGAGGATTTATCTCTGGTTAAGCTCCATGACAATTAGTAATTCTGCGAGCTGCAGTGAAGTTGGACGAATTTTATAGTGTGGGGATAATTGGGAATTGAGCAATCTATGCTGAGTCTTGAGTAAAGATGAGAGAATGGACAAGTGAACTGAATTAGCTGAGATAATACATTGTGCTTGTGTTTGATAAGGCTAGTAGGGATCCTTATGTAGAGCCTCTTATAGCTGAGATTGGATGAGGGATGTTTGCTCAAAGGTATAGCTAATGATTGAGGCAGCGGAGAGTGGAGATCTACTTGCCTAAAGAAAAATCTTTGATTCCGCCTCGTATAAGGTGAGCTCCTTAGTTCGCTCATACGAGTAATCCGATGAAACTCTTCTGAGGTGAGACGTGTTCTTGTTACGACTTGACAAATACCTTCAAAAACCTATAAAGACATTTTTTTATATATATAGTACAAATTTAAATCAACCCTCAATCTTTTATTAAGAGCGCGTACTGATTCGATTATGCTTTATTTTATTTCGCAATATCCAAACATATATTAAATCAAACCAATCAATTATTGAAAGTTATAAGCTCAAATAAACCCAAATTCAACTCTATTCAAACAAACTCAATAAATGATTTTGTTTTTCTGGTTTTATATTTAGGCAGGTTTTTTTCCCACCCATATAAAATTTTTGATTTGGGTCATCTGTTAAGCTATCGTGTCATGTAGGGT